>JBBMOL010000423.1:0-33288 GCA_037954665.1 Laguncularia racemosa
TATTTTAATTTATAATTGTATTATTAAAATTTTAAAATCAATAGATTTACACGAATTATTTTATATAATTTATAATCTCTTCTAATTGTTTTCTTATAATAATATTAAATATGTATAAATAATCATAATATCATTAAAAAGGGTATAATTATCAAATTTACTATGTTCAGTTCAGTACTTTGCAATTCCAAACACTGAACAGCACAAAAATCTTTGTCTAGTACTGAACAAACCAAACGTAGTACAATTTTTTTTTGTCCAGTCCTTCTTATTTTGTATATTCCTTGTTTTATCTAGTACCAGTAACCAAACGCTACCTAAAAATTTTCCAAAAAGTAGGTACTTTCCACACTTTTTCAATTTAAATATTAGTATTTTACTATGTGTTTTGGTGCTTCTGCAAATAAGTAATCCATGTTTTTCTTTTCAACAAAAACATAAAGAGCTTTGATAGCATATTGCATCTAAAAAGTGTAGCGGGTGAGTGTTTGGGGTTTTAGTTACTTAAGAGCATCAAGGAGAGGCAGCAGTTCCACGATAGATATAATACAAGTTATATGAGTGGAAATTAAAACAACGGTTATGCAAGAAAGAAAAAAACAAAGCACTTAAATGTGAAAAAAGATTGATTGAATATTAAATACCATATGTTATATATGTGTGAAGAAATTGGTATAATCAGTGTGTGCATAACTCAAGTTAAAGTTAATTTCACTATCATACACATGTACAACTTTTATTGATTATTGCATACCATTATATATGTTTTTTCAACCAAAATGTAGGTTATATTAGCGTATTTTGCTCACTATATTTTTTTTAAAACATAATTAGGTTATTTGACATTTACCATGTCTGATTTTCCACTCTGTTAGTATCCATACGTGCCAGAATCATGAGACCTCACATGCGTTTACTTAAAGAAGGGTACAATTTAGAAATAGCAGATGTTTGTATAATTTGGAAAGTTTATAAGAAATTTACCCAATATTCTTTGAACATGAAGAGTAGAAAATATTCCGTAAACTAAAAGCATTTTTAATAACCGAATGAAATTGAGAAAATAGATTTTACATTCAAAATATAAAATTATTAGTATGACGTTTTTATTTTCACTATAGGTATGTCAACCATCCCACCGACCATCAGTTTCCCATTACTACCTCCTATTACTTCCGACGTATTAATCATATTTTAAAGAATAATTGAAAACAATTGCCCAGAAAATTGAAAAACATATCATCATGCTAAACAAATTGCACCACATAAAAGTCATATCATATAATTTGCTGGAAAAGGCAAACAATATAGGATGGCAGTTTTAAGGTAAGTTGATTTTAAATATGCCACTTAGAATCTATTTTGTAAATGCTAGCCCCATTTTTTTTAAAAAATTTGGAAAACCCCCTTGCTATATCGACTGAAAAATTGGAATTGAATGCTGGCTGCTTATCAGGGGGCCCCTATTTAAAAAAAATGTAGTTTTGGGGGGTTGCAAACCCTTCTTTGAAATTCGATAAGGGTGGATAAAAATAATAACTAATTACAAAATTTTTTGAAAGAGTTACTGTTTATTATTTCTTTTATACTTTTTTTTTTGAAGCCCATAAAGGGATGAAGTACAAAAAAAGGTACAATTGTGCGCATGTTTTTTGTTTTTGTTGCCTTTCAGAAGACTACAAAACATAAAATTATTTATAAAAATTTTATATTTTAAATTGCATCATGTCTAGGGAAAATTTGGGATTTCAAAAATTTCTCTTTTTTGATAGTTGTAATCATAATCATGTCAAAAAACGAAAAAGTTTTCCAAAAAACTTCAGTTGGGAAATTTCCCCCGGGGATTGTTTTTCACCAGATAGATCATTTTTTCTGTTTGGGAAAAACCGAATCGAGAATTATGGTTTGAAATTTTAAAATTAAAGGTTTGGGGACTAATTTCCCAAGGTTTTTTTAATTTTTATGTAGCTCTTTGGGGAAGAACCATCTTGTTTTTTTTCCTTTTAACATAAAAAAATTGTTTCAATTGCCAAATGGGGGGCAATGTTTTAGATGTTTCCTAAGAGATAGGTGATGCAGGGGGAAAAGCAAAACCGAAACGAATGAATATGGTTGGTTTCACAAAACAAAAAAACCTTTTTGATGAAAAATTGGGGTTCGTACAAGGGGGGGAAAAAGGAAAAAAAATTTCTCTCACGAAATGTATTTGATAATAAAAAAAAAAAGTAACCCTAGCATATTGCCCAAAAGGTTTTTTAAAACTTCCCCAAAAATTGTCAAAAAAGGAAAAAAATTAAGCTTTCCCGGGGAAAAAAAATAAAAAAATTAAAACGTCTAAAAACCTGTCGAAAACAGGGCGTCCCTCTACCCGGTGAGGGGTTTTTGGGCTTGTGACGAGGCAGTAAAAGGCCCGGGGCCCAAAGCCTTTGTTTAACCCGTGAAAGCTTCTGAAAAATTTCGGCCCCAAGCCGTGTCCCAAGCTGTGCCGGAAACCGTGTCAGCCTCTGTGCCCCTTACTATGTCCGGGCCGTGTCTCAAGCCATGTTTGGGAAACCGTGCGCCTCTGTCCTCCCCTATGTCCGCCCGTGTGTCTCCATATTCTCCCCATAATGGAGAACTCGCCCCCCGATTTCTCACCCGGATTTAAAGGGCCGCAACCCTTTTAAAAAAGTCCCGGGAGTTATTCATATTTTCCCGGGATTTGTATAACATATGCATTGTAAATTTTTCTTATGTACAACTTCATGGGGGTCCGGCTTCTTGGGTTGAATTTTCCCCATATTTCCCTACAGGGAAACGCTGTTTTCGGAAGTAAACCTTACCTGATCCCCCATTGAAAAGACTTTTTTCCGTCTATGTTTATTTGCATCCCTTTTTGTATCGTGTATTGGACTCCTTATCTTAATTTAACTTCCCCCGTAGTGGTTGGTTTTGTTCCCCCAATATGTTTACCCGGGGGGCCCACTTTCACCCCCCTTGTAAATTTGGGAAATTTTGGGATTAAGTCCAGCGCTTGTTGGGTGTCTTGGTGTTTTACCACCGGGAATGGTGACCTCCCAAAGTTCGGTGGGGGGAACTATTGTAAGCGAATTAAGCTTAAAGCCAATGCTTGATCCCACTGCCCCGGCTTCTCGCGCAAATGCTTCGATGGGGTTTTCCGAGGGCCCTTTTATTTACCTCATTTGGGAACCATGGGTTTTGGGAGGATGGGGGTTTGGGGCTGTAATTAAAATGATGAACAAACATATACCAAAAAAGTCCCCCAAAAATGATGGGGAAAATTTGTTTTCCCCTGTGGGAAGTAATGGTTTTAAAGGGACCCCATGCAACCGAAATTACTTCCTTGAAGAAAAGGGCCCGCGAAATGCCCGGGGCTTCTGGGGATCTTTTTGCAGGGAATAAAAAGAGCCATTTTGGGAAAACCCTGTCAACTACAAAAAACCCACAGGTCGGGCACCTCGTTGGGTACAAAGGAAAAACCCAGAAATAAAAAACCATCGATAGGTCCCCAAATTTTTGTTTGGTACGGGAAGGGGGGGGGGGTATATGGGCCCGGGGTTTTTTGGGGATTCCCCCTTGACACTTGGAAAATTTTTAAGCATTTTTTCCACAACCCCCCTTTCCCACATCTCTTCTTATCCGGGGGGCCCCAAAAGTATCTTTCAGTTACTGCGGTAGGGTCTTATTTCTACCCTTTATGCCCCGCCAGTCCCCACCATGCAAATCTCGGAAAAGTTTTTCCCCAGGGGGGAAATTTTTCGGGAATGCACATTTGTTTTCCCTTTCATCAAATCCCCCTAGGGATATGTAGTCGCACAGGGTTTCCCCTGTTGGTACATTTTAACCCAAGTGTCTTAAAGAGCTTATTTTATAAAATTTCCCCTCAGCTTCTCAAACCCAACAATGTCCGCCATTTTAAAGTAAGTGGGGCTTCGCTCTTCTACCCCCGGGCGTCTGCGACCTTTTTGTGCCCCGACTTGGCATAAATTTTCTGAAAGGAAATCTCTGCAAGAACTCAATCCATCTGGCGTGCATGCCCTTACTAATTGGGGGTCTGCCCACTAAGTTTTTAAGAGCCCCACAATCCAAAATACAAAAGGGAACTTTTTCCCCAACCAAATATTTGCTCTCCACTTTAAGGGCCCTCACCAGGGTAGAACCCCCTTACCCCCCCCCCTTTTTATGTAAAACCAAGCCCTCCTTGCTTCGCAAATTTTTCACTGAAAAAGGCAAAAGGGTCCCCCCCTTTGTTTAGTACTGTACCAACCCCAAACCCCCATTTGCTGCAATCCCCCTCAAAAAAATTTCTAAAAGCCCGGGTTTAGCGTAGTACAGGACCCGTACACAATTTTTCTTTTTTCAATTTCCCTAAAGCTCGATTCGTTTCTTCCCCCTTTGGGAAAATTTTCCCCTTTTTAAACATTCAGTCGGGGGGGCAGAAACAGTACTAAAATGCTAAGAATCTTCTGTAAAAAACTAGCTCCCCGGGAAAACTTCTCGTTCTGAAACATTCTGGGGAAAAGGCCATTTTCTAACGCCTTCCCCTTTCTCATCATTTTTACCATCACTTTTTCCCAATACTAACCAAAAAACCCAAGGAAAAACAGTCCCCTTAAACAAAAACTTTACACTTTTTTAGATTAGGGGAACAGCTTGTTCCCTTTTTAGTGCAGTAAACACAACATTTAGATGCCCCAAATGTTCTTCCCCTCGGATCTACTAAATATTAGAATTTTCATCAAAGTACACTACGGGGGAAAGGGACCTTTGAAAGGTTTCAATAACCCGTTCATTACCCTCAAGAAGGTGCTCGGTGCATTATCAACCCCAAATGGCATCACTAGCCCTCATAAAAACCCCCCCTTGGCTTAAAGCCCTTTCCCCTTTATCTCCGGGGGCGGTTTGAAACTGGTGATAATTTACTCCGCAAGTTTTATTTGGAGAAGAAAAGTAGCGCCACTTTAAAAAAAGGGCCAAAAATATCCTCGGGTGCGGGGTATTGGGAATTTATACCCTTTGGTAATCTTGTTGATAGCTCGGGGTATCAACCAAATCCTCCAGTCCATCTTTTTTTGGGGGTTAAAAAACGTGGAACCGCACATGGACTTAAGCTATCCCGGGTGAACCCTTTGTCCAAAAACTCTTTGGGCCTTATCCTGTAGAAAACCCGGCTTCCTTGGGGCTCATTCGTAATGCGGGGGGTTTGGGGGCTAGCTCCCGGCACCAGGTTATTTTGGTGTTGAAGGGCCCTCAGGGGGGGACCCCCAGGGAGGTCGGGCGGAACCACTTCCTTAATAATCCTCAAGAAAAACCCTTTATTGGGCCCCCGGCCTTTCCATCAAAATTCCCCCCCTCCCTTTGGTTTAAAACCCTTTTACGATGAGGGTTTTTTACCACTCGCGACTCCTTAATTTCCCTCACTTTCCCTTTTCAGTTTAGTGGCAGTTTAAAAATGAAACGACTCTTAACCCTTTTTTCCTTTTTGTCGTCCTTCCCTCTTAACGGCAAAAAGGTTTACTTCACCCCTCCTTTTACTTGTAGACATTTTTTTTACCCCCGTGTTGCCAAAGTCTAGTTTAAATTTTCCCCTGGGCTCCCAAACAAAATGTGGCAAAAATCCATGTCTACAATTTTCGCAAAATGCTTCCCTCGCGGTTCTTTCCTATTGAGAAAAGGGCCCTGTTTTCTCCCTTTTTTGACCTCAAAATTTTCCCCGAAATGCCTTAATCCCGCCCTTTGTGTACGGTTTCGGGTGCTTTCGATGGGCAGCTGCAGTTGTTTCATATCCCCCTTTTCCTAAGGGTGTTCTCGCAAAATGCCGCTGTTTCTATTAAACTCAAACAAATTCCCCCTGTTTGTAAAAGTGTAAAGAAAAAAACTGGGGTCTCTGGTGATCTCTTCTTGCTTTGGGGTGAGCTTAAAGGCGGAAATTTCAAAATGTTGGTTCCCCTGTTTCTTCTTCTTCCTCATAAAAATTTTTCCCTTCCTTTGGGGCACAGGGGATCTCCTCATCATCTTCCCTATCAAGGATGTTGCGTCTTCCTCGTGGGCTTTGGTTTTTACCGTTTACCCGGTTGGGGGCATCGGAAAACATTTGCCCCAAAAATAGGTTTTTGGGATAGGGGTTGTTCGGGCTTTAAGGGTTCCCCTTTTTGCTCCCTGGCTTTTTTCCCCCCACTTTTCTTTCCCCTTGGGGGCTTTTCCTCAGTTGGTTTTTTGGTGTAGTCCTCTTTTCCCCAAATTTCGGTCGACTACCCCCACCCAAGCTTCGCCCAAAAAATCCCTTCCCTCCTCCTCCAATTTTCCCCACTTTCCCCCTTTTATTTTCCCCCCCCCCCCCCGCAAAACAAGTTCAGCTGGAGAGCCAAATTCTTTGCTTCTCTAAGGGTTTTCCCATCGAAACCCCCAAAATTTTTTCTTTAATTTGGGCTTCAGTCCTTCTACATTTCCTTGCAAACTTTTGACCCTTTACTCTCCTTTAAAACATTCGCTCCGCCAACCCCATGAAATCTGCCTTTAAATCATGCCAAAGGGAAAGTTTTCCTTGGCGGCACCACTGATTTTGGTTTGGGAAAAATATTTTGCTTTATAATCCGGCGGGAGGAAAATTCCCTGTTGGCAATGCTTTATGCGATACCTTTATCTCCGGGTGTTTTTTTCCTTTTCCCTTTTTGCCTTACTTTGTAGGGCCCCTCCCACCCTGCCGAGGGGCCACTCTTCAACTTGCTTTACCAACCCTTTCACGGCGATCCTCGGGAATTTCCCTGTAATCGAAGAAATGGGCCACTTCCGCAAGCCAATTTAAGGAAGCCTTCGATGTTGAGGCTGCCCTCGAACTATGGGGGTGCGACCTTTTAAACCCATAGTCTCCCCATCCCTTGAAAACTTTGCCTTTCCCCGGTTCCTCCTGTAAAACACCTTTTTTTAGGGTGGTTTTTCCCTGATGAGCCCTCCCATGACCACCACCCCTTCCCCCCGCCCCTTTCCCTGGGCCTTCTCCCCCTTTCATGTCATCAAATTTTCCCTTTGCTGGGGTCTTCACTTCCACCGCCCCCACCTGTTCTTCCCAAAGATAGGTCGGGAAAACTCGTCCCCCGAATTCCTCCAAACCCCACGTGGGGGGATTTTTTGCCCCGCGCCTCCAACCCTATTGGGGCTACCACCAAAAACATCGAAATGCTTGAAACAGTTATCAAGGCGCTGTTCCATACGCCCCACCTTTTGATTTTCATTGCGTCGAATTCTGCCCCTTTGGAAAAACCCCTTGATGGTTCCCTTGAAACCCCGCCTCTTGAAAAACCCCTCAAGAAAAACGACCGCTATCATCGCCTTTATTGGGTTTACATCTTTTACAGGGGAAAAAGCCCCTTTTTGATACCAACTGAAAGCAGCGCGGAAAGCGAAAAGAAAAAAAATCCGAATTTGGATTTGGTTTTCCCCAAAAAACAAAAAAACCCTTTTATGCAAAAACTGGTTGTGGAAAAACCGGGGGAAAAAAAAGAAAATTCTCTCACGAAATTTTTTGATAATTTAAAAAAAAAACTTTAACCCCAGCATATCTGAAAAAGGGATTTATATTTTCCCGGGAAAAATGTCTAAAAGGGGGAAAAATTTTGCGTTTTTTCCGAAAAATTTAAATTTAAAATTAAAACGTCTATAACCTGTTTATACCGGCTGTGGGCCCCTTAAACCGTGTATGTCTCTGGGCATGTGGAGGCGCAGTTAAAAGGCCCCTGTCCCAAGCCCTGTCTTTTAAACCCCTGTAAGCTTCTGTGAAAATTTTTTACAAGCCATGTCCCAAAAACCCTGCCCGGGGGTGTCGCGTTGTGGGCAGTCCTGCAAGCCAAGTCTCAAGCCGTCCCGGAAAACCCTGTAAACCCTGTGTCCCCCTAATTTGTCCAGGCCGGGTCTCAAAAACCATGCTTGGAACCCTGTCAGCCCCTGGGCCTCCATTAAAGGGGCTTCCCGTGTGTCTCCCCAATGGGGGATTTTATCCCGAATTTCTGATTAGCTTGGAAAATTTGGCCAAAAGCTAGGTATAATGCCCTTTAGAAAAATAAGAAAAAAGGGGGTGTGAAACAAGCAACACGCCCACAATGTCATAAAAAATTCGTTTCATAAAAATTATCTGCTAGGGGCATGAAACAAGTGGTTTCGCGATGTAAATTAAGCTTTGGGGAAATTTTGGGGTTTTGGGTTTCCCTACCCCTTCGGTTTCGATTGAAAAAACCCTCTAGTATTTTTAAAAGAGGCTTTTGATGAAAATAATGATCATTTTTTTATCCTTTACCCCGAATTTTTTGCCTCTTTGGGAGGGGCCCCTTTAAAAAGAATGGTACTTATTTTTCTCATTTTTTGGTCTTTTTTAAGTCCCAAAAATAAATTTTTAATGGTTTATAATTTTTATTTTTTTTTGTTGGTTGCAAGAAAAGAAACAACCTGAGTTACAAAAAATTTCATTTTAAACTGACTTGTCCCTCACATTTTTTCTCAAATATAGGGCTTTGTCCACTTCATTAGTGAGGTTAATTCTAAATAAAAACCCAAAGGCTTTGGGGCAGTGTTTCGTGGAAAAAAAAAAGAAAGGGTTTTGGATTGCTATTCTTTTTTTATAGGATAACTCGGTTTTCTGATGATTTTTTCCTGGAAAAGGGGCTACTTTAGGGAGGGGAATTGTGGGGAATATGAATATGTGCTCCTAGAACCCTAAGTTCAGGAAAAAAAGTTTTTTGTTGCCCATGCTGTGGGGAAGGGCTGCACTAAAAGGTTTTTTTTTGAAGCGCTTTTGCCCCTACTTGCCTGTGGGATTTTTAGATGATTAAAAAAGTGTAGGGTTAGTATGGGCCCTTTGCTACCCCCCGACCCTGGTTGATTTTTCCCTTTGGGTTTTTTGTTGTTGATACTAGGTTAAAATTTAATTATTTATGGTTTCACCAAAAAAAAAAAAAAAAAACCCTTAGTCTGTGATATTGTATTTATGATTCATTTACTAAGCTTTTTGAAAGCAGGTTATTGGGAAAAATGTAATAGCATTCTTATTCGGCGCTTCGATAGTGACAAAAGCTACCATTGCATTTTTCTATCTAATGTACGATATATAAATTTATTTAAATATAATTTACAACTAATATATTTAATTTATAGAATGTTATAAACTAATTCGTAGATTTTATGATGTGCCTAGATCCTTGGTAGGGCTCAAGATACAACCATGAACAATCAAAATTAGGTTTTTTTTTTTGTATTTTTTTGAATAGTTTTTAAATAGGGTAAAATATATTTATCAAAATCCACTATCTAGAAATACAACAGATTTTCTTTCCTTTTGCCTGTGCGGATTTACAGGGGGCCCATGAACCCAAATGTGTAATTATCACATAAAAAAAAATAATAACTTTACTTAAATATTATAATAAAATATATTAATAAAATAAAAATAATAAGAAAATAAAAGAAATTCAAAAATTAAAAATTAAATAAAAAATGCTGAAAGTTTTTTTCAAAAAAGTTCTCCACTTTTAAAATTTATATATTTTAAATTTAACTGAAAAATAAAAATTATATAAATAGATCCAAAAATAACAAAAAAAGCTCAAAAAAATTTAAAAAATAGTTTCCGGTAACCCCATGGGTAGTTGCCGGCTAACCCCCGACATTGAGATAGCTGGAGTAGCCGTTAAAATGATGTGTGTCCCATAAATTTAAAAATAAATAAATAAATAATAGGTGAAAGCCCATTGGGGTAGCAGGACTAAGTTTCCAGTCTCCACGCACTTTCTTTTCTTTTTTAATTTTTACAACTTTTCTTTTTTATTTTTTTAAACATATTTTTATTAATTTAGTTAATTAAATGTATAATATAATATATATATATATATATATATATATTTTTAAGAGGGTGCTAATTTTTAAAATATTCAACACTTCTTTTTTTTCTGAATTTTTTTATTTTTATTATTTTAGTTAATAAATATGTATAATATAATATTTAAGTAATACCTTTAATTTTCTAATATAGTGATGACACATTAGTTTTTTGTGCCATGTGTCCATACAACACAAAAGAAGGGGAAAGTATGTTGTATTTTCAAAAAATAAGGTGTTGATGTGATTTATAAAGTTCATGGAGGTGGCTAATAGATATTACCCTTTTAGATAAATAAAAGAAGAATTTTTTTTTTTTTTGCTTTTATGTTATGAGGAATGATTAAATTAAGAGGATATGGAAGAGTACTAAATTAGATGTGACTCACTAATTTAATAATGAATTAAAATATTAAAACTTTACAATAAAAATGACGTCACAATTTATAGGAATCACTAAAGGACGTCCCCCTAATCTTATGAAAGTTTGATAAAAATAGTATTCATCATAATCAATAAAATTTGGTTGATAAAAACAATTAAACTATTCAAGATAAATCCATCTCATAGAATTAATTCAAAAAAAGGATGGTTCCATAATATGTCAAAGGTTCTAAATAATGCATTACATCTTATCTTATTTACATAAAAGAAAATAGAAAATAAACATAAAAGGAAATAGAAATATTTTTTGATAACCTAATAACTAAAAATTGCCCCAATTAATAAAAATGAACCCTAGTTGCTCTTAAGGTCCCCTCTTAGTTGATTGACCGATCAACTACTTTTTAGTTTGGTTGATCGCATGGGCCCCGTTGACCCTCTCATGCCCTTTTAGATGCTCATTGGTTAGCTACTTCTTTGATTTAATTTCTTTAGGTCCTAGGGACATCATATCCCTCTTTTGGAGAAAATTTAACTCAAATCTTTAAAATGTGAATGGATGTTGTAAATCCTCCTAGATCAAATATAAACCTACAAAATACAAGTATAATTCTATTAGTTAGCTTAACCACACCATTGATGCCACCGATGATCTAAAAATCCTTCTACTCATTATGTACTCGATCTATCAAACTCGTCTAGAAGTTGTAATTATAACAGTATGGATTGTGCTCATAGTATATTTGGGAGTAGATTTTACTATGCTAATTCAAATGAACACTCTTTCTTGCTAAGGTGAGTAGAACTTGTTTTTATTCATAAGTCTAGTTTTCTCATCAACTATCACCTTATGTCTCTTTTTCAGTTGTCTCCTCTACAAAAATCCTAAAATTCTAAGTTTTGCATAAATGAGATCCTTTAAAAGTCTCTCCCACCTTAAACTGACCATTACCCTCTTTCTCAATTAATGATTCAAAGATCTCCAACTCAACATTCTCTTTTTTAAATATATGCTTGTTTCTCAAACATCCAATTATGAAATAATCCCTTAATCACATCTAAACATGTTTAGAATTCTCCAGGGTAAGGATATTAGCACAATTCATCTTTCCTTAACAAAACAATATGTATTCTTCAACAAACTATATAATACAACATGAAATGACTGCCATAGCTTCCCCAAACACATATGAAAACCATCAATATTACTAATGTCATACAAATTCTCATTATGGTATCGATTGCCCATGGCCCTATTCTGTTTATTTGCATTTGGGTCAGCTTATTATAATAAATAAACTAATATGAACAACGATTAATCAAAGCATCCAAACCTAATGCATTCAACCACAAGTTTAGAAATCAAATTAGTGGGACAATCACTAATATGAAATAAGACAATATGTCTTTTGAATTTTACGACAAATTTAACACTTATCCTTTGTCATCTCTTCAATCAATAAGGGAATAGCTAAGCAATCATAATCACGTTTCCTCAAAACACTCCACAAATATCATACTAAAACCCAAGTCAACAACAATTACCAACATTATCAAATAAACCCTAACCCAATACCAATTGAAGCTTGTTGAATTTATGCTCAAATATCAAAAAATGATGTACCAAAGTCCTTTGGATAGGATTCAAGACATGATTGTGAAGTGTAGCAACAATCAAAATTGGATCTTCTTGTGCTATTTTGTTTTAAATAATAAAAGAAAGATTTTTATGTTTCATAAAAAATTTGATAAAATTGCTAAATATGAACAAACAATTCAATAAAAAAATAAGGTATTGAAATCCAACAATTAATGTGTTCACAATTTATAGGAATCCCTAAGAACTTTCTTAGAACAATGTTTGCTACAATTAATACAATTGATTAATAAGAAACATAGAATAATTCAAGTGAAACTATAATTAATTCGTAAAAATAAATTTTTTAATAATATATCAAATTTTCTAAATAATGCATTACAATTTATAAGCTAATAAAACCGTAATAGCTAATGGACAAATATGAAATGAATATAAAAGAAAATAGTTTTAATAACCTATAACTAAACATTAATCCAATTGATAGAAATCATGAATAGGAAAATATTAACTAGAAAAAAAAAATAAAACAAGAACTTGAGGTGACCCCTAGTTATCAGTCCGTCGATTGCCTTTTAAGCTCAGTTGACTGTTCGATCGATTAGTTGCTTTCTTTTGTTGGTTGTCTCTAAGTCTAGGTACAAGATTATAGGTTATAAATAAAAATCATATACATAGTTATAATATACCATAATTTATATGTAGTTCGTTGTATTATTATTACATATTATATACGCTAAATAAGTAGACTATACATACATAAAATATAACAATAAATTATATGTAATAAAGAATTATCTATAACACATCTATCATTACATTATACAAAATATTATATAAGTTTTATATTACAAATAAGTATATGGTTTATTCTAAAATGGATAACTCACATTACATGCACAAAAGAATTATAAATGCTCGTAAATCTTCTTTTTAACTTTTGTTTAAACTTCTTGTGTTTTATAACTTGGATTGTCCAAAAACTGGCCTAGAGAGAACTGAGATAATCTTCTTTCAACACGTTGCAACAGTTGAATTTTAAAAAATAAATTCCACCAAATTTAGAGGAATCATGCATCAACAAATAGACTAAATTCGTTATCTTGATTTCGAAATTTTAATGAATATCTTGATTAAATCTACAAAAACTAAAACCCTCTCATATGAATTAACACTTAGGACTAGTGATTCAAGTTAATATATTATGTTCTTTGTGTGGGTCTAAACGAGTTTTTGTTTGAAATTTTAAATTTAAGTGTGTTTTTGTGTCTGAGTTTAATCCATTTATCAAATAAAAAAGTTCAAAAAATAGATATATTACAATGATCAAATCCTATTTAAAGAGCATGCTTAAGGTAAAAAAATAAAAAAAATCAAAAAAATTTAAATTTAGTCCAATTCATCTCCTTATTCTTTAGACTAAGCTTTTTATTGTTGTCATGCTTCAAGGGAATGCTCTCATCATAATAGTCCATTGTGTGCTATGTGCTTGGACTAATGCCACATTGCTCAAGAGCTTCTATATAAAACACAATATGTCTTATTAATATGCTACTCCAATGGGGTCATACCAATGGGATGTAACATTAAGATACACATAGTATAATTAAATATAATCATATATATATAGAAGCTTAGATATGGATTAGAAGTTCAAAAAGAATTTCATAAGGTTCGCTCACTAGTTCCCTTAAGTTTAAATTTAAATTACAAATAATTTAACATAAACCAATAAAGATAAATTATACATAGATTACTAGCTCTCTCGATTTCAACTAATTTTCTACTATTTTGTATCTTTAATCTACCCCACCTATGGATAAGCTCTAATGGGATTTTAGTTAGTAAGGGTTTTGCAAGGGGAGTAAAACTAGGGGGGTGTAAGCTATAACTGCTAAGTGAGATATCCATTATATTGCATGTAAACAAGTACATGCAATGTTATCAATCATTTGTGGGGGTCATGCATGATCACTCATAAAATGTAATAATATAAACATTTATTTGGAAACCATGAATAGCACGAGTTATTGCCCTTTGATATCTAGTTTAAGGGATAGCCTTAGGTGCCACCAAATTTCCCAAATTACTCGTCATCTGCTCAATATCTTATTAATTAATTATAATATATCAAAATTATCATAAGTTCTAACTCAAGAAAAATTATATTTAAAATATTAAAATAAAGATTTGATAGTGCATATATGCTCGAGAGTGGGATAACCCTAATGAAGCCTCGATCAAGGTAGCGTTTTTTGGGACACAATAGTTCCTAGAGGCTAGATGGACAAAGCATCATCTTCATGCGACCTCTTCATACCTTAGCATGATACTAATGACCTTCTTATGCAGTTGTGTTGATGCAAATAATTTTCAATTTAAGTTTACAATCTTCAAGCGATTTTATTTTGGTAACCAATTTTAAAATTTGGGAAACACTCGTAAACATAAATATATGTATGACTTAACAATTAGCTTTGATTATCATATATTAGAGTTTTTGACACATTTTAAACATACGAATTCAATTATATGCATATTCTAAAAAAAAAAAACCACATATATTCATTTTAAATATAGCTAAATTACATGTAAAAATAATTATGAATAAAATTGAGAGTACTTGCTCATTCATAGTTATCACTAATCGTAATAGTTGTCAGAAATAGATCATCACCCAAAAATCCTTTTCTTAACTTTCATTATGATAGCACATAGAAATTTAGGGAGATGAATTCATAGAAGTTCCATCTCAAATATATGTGAGATTGTAAACAATATCAAGATGGACTCTTTTAGTAAAAATGGTAGACTCAAAATAGACCCTAAAAAATAGGAAAAGAAGGTTAACTTAAACATTTAGAATTTGAATAAAAGTACAAATTCAAGAAATGATCAAGCACGAAGAAAGCTTTGTGTTTCGTCATACCAACACGACTAAGTTTCACCATTTTTACTTTTGTGTACAATCCAATACACTTGTCAAAGGTTTTTAGATAATTATTTTAAAAAAGAAATCAAGCATCGTTGGGCATCATTTACATCATTCACAGTATCTTATTGATTGATTTGCTTGGTGGAAATATGAAAGTATGAAGTTTTGAAAAAAAACAAAAAGAAAGTACATGTAATTAGTAATGATTCATAACCTATTAATGTATAGATAAATATGTAAAATTCAGAGATTCATTCTAATATATTGAAATCTCAACTTGATTTACCGAGGATATTTGGTGTAAAACAAGCGCGATTTCTTACGTTAAACATTAATTTACGAAAAGATATTAATTCTTTTGCATACATAAATAGATATTTTTTTCCACATATAAAAATAGAACACTTGACTTAATTTAAGTTGAATAAAAAAAAAATAAAAAAAAAAATAACTATAAATAGAAATCAAACATGCCCCTAATTCTAAATCTTGCCCGACAGTTCAATCCTGATTCCATGCCATTATCCATTATTAAAATTAAAACCCATTTTACTTCCGAAAGATGAAACTCCGAAAATAAAAAAAAAAATTCGATCGAAATCAAGCTGAAACCTAGAAGCATATTGGACCGGCCATGTCTAGGGCACGAGTGTATGCAGATGTCAATGTTCATCGCCCCCGGGACTACTGGGATTACGAATCTCTCACCGTTCAATGGGGGTAAAGACACTTTCATCTCTATCCTCAATAACCTTAATTTGATTTGTCTTTTTTTTTTTGTTGTTGTTTTAGTTACTTGAAACTTGAAATGGTTTCTTTTCTATTAGGGTTTGCTTCATGTTGGTAATTTTTAAAGAGGGTATTATGGGTGTTTTTCCGTTTGATTAGGTGGTGGAGGATTCATGAGTATTATTGATTGCGTGTTGATGATTATTGATACAGTTATGTAAAGAGCTTTTTGTTTAATGTTTTGAGTGTTTTTTAAAATATAGTTTTAATTGGGTTAATGATTTTGTTTCCCGTGAAGTGAGAACTAAAATAACTTCCCCCTAGTGGATTATTAATTTGGACAGGCTTAATGTAAGTGTTCAGGGACGGGAAATTTTGGTGTTGGTTTTTGGAAAGAGTTGATTGGTTCATGCTAAGGTTAGAAGAAGCTATGAGTTAAAATTAGGTTTTTTTTTAACCAAATGATAAATAGGAAAAAAAAATGTTTCAAGCATAATTTTTAAGTTGGGTTGTTCTTAAGATTGTTCTGATATTTATGGAAACGTTTTGTTTTGTAAATGAAGGTGAAACTTGGGGAAAGAAAATATGGGGAAAAAAAAGGGGAATCAAAATAGATTATGAATGCATTTTGTGCTCAACAAATTTTTTATCCAGGATAAAAGTTGTTAATTGGGTACTATGGTGAAAGGGAAGGGAGAAAAATACATGGCTTATGAAGGAAAAATAGTTATGTATCAATAGTATACAGCTTTTGTTGCACCACTGACCAAAAAATGAACTTATGACGTGGTATGCCATTTTTGTGCCAAATTAGAGATTTCCACAGCACTCTAGGACATTGAGTATGTATTGAAGAATTCAACTCCTTTATAGAACATGGCCGAGTTGGGTTGCTTCTCCAAGCCAAGCAATCACCAGTAGATGGTTAGCCTTTAAAGACAAAGGGACATACTATTTTGTTCTTTCCCATAAAGGACTGGATGGCCATACTCAACACCTTAGATTATGGAACATAATCTAGTTTCCTTTGGCAAAATTAACTCATAAATTCCCCTCTCACAATCCAATCCATAAGAGGATTGTTTGGTTGCCAATTATCATACCACAAAGAAAATAGTGTTTCTATTTCCTATTTTCCATTTCAACAAGTGCTTGACCTATTCCTTAATTTTAGGATTTTCCTCCAACTCCATGATGAATTTTTTGGGATTTTAAACTTGCCAAGAATTCTTTCCTTTTAAGTAACTCTCCTTTTGCTGAACTTGGCCAAAGAGAATTTGCATCCCCACCAAAGATTCCAAATATGTTTCCATTGAGTTTCTAAATTCCACAATATTACATCTATTAAGCCAAGTCCTCCTTCACACTCGAATATGGAAGCAATTTCCCATGAGACTTTAGTTTCACTTTTGAATCATCACTTTCATTCCAAAGGAAACCTATTCATTTTAGAAGCAATTCTTTTAATAATGCTTTGGAAGGATGATCACCAATGACAATAAATCTAGAGGGAAAACCAGAAAAGAGGACACTTTTGATGAATTGAACCTTACCCATAAAAGGCAAAATTTTTGAAGTCCAAAGTCTAATATGAGAAGTAAATCTATTACTAGATTAAGAAAAGAAGTTTTTGATGGTTTAGAGGACACAAGAGGAAGACCAAAGTATTTTTATAGGAAGAGATCTTAAGGTAATACCCAAGCAAACGACTATCTGACTTTTGGAGGTTAGGAGACACACTACAAAGGGAAATTTGACTTTTTGTACTACTGGCTTTCAAACCTAATGGAAAATCAAACTCTTTGAGTGTTTCTTTGATAGCCTTCAATCAATTCTAGATCCCTACTTTTTTTCTTATTTATCCAAAAAAATTCTAGATCCCCTTTAGAATAGATTGGAAGATCATCAGCGAAACAAATATGGGTTAGCTTCTCATTTTTGCAATGCAAATGGAATTTAAATTTACCCTCCAAGACTTTTTCCTTCAACAGAAAAGAGAAGGCCTCTGTGACCAAGACAAAAAGATAGAGTTGATAGTGGATCTCCTTATTCTAAGGTTCCTAGAGCTTGGGATAAAACCAACCGATTTTGCATTTAGATTGATGGAAATCCAGGAGTGGTGACTCATCCAAAATCCAATTTATGAATGGCAGAGGAAAGTTGAGACCTTCTAACACTTGGAAAAGGAGATTTCTATTTACCGTGTCATAGGCTTTCATGACATCAACTTTTATAGCATACCTTGGACTCAAAAGAGAATTTATGATAGCCTTTTACTAACTCTTGGGATACAAGGACAGGTTCTTAGATTTTAGTATGTAGTAAAATGCTTACATTAGTGAGAGATATCTATATGTTATTAGTCTAATTTCTGTATGAGCTTTATTTGGGACATATCAAATCTACTTGCACTTTAGATGATCTTCTCTCACTTTTTCTTTTAATTGATTTTGATGCTCCACTTCAATTAGCTTTTGTTTTTTGTTATAGCTTCTGTATGAGTGAATGGGAAAATGACAATTTCTTCGTTCACCTACTTAATTTGTCCTTGTATTCAGAGATCAAGATGATTATGAGGTTGTTCGAAAAGTTGGAAGAGGAAAATACAGTGAGGTCTTTGAAGGTAAAAATGTCACAAATAATGAAAGATGCGTCATCAAGATCCTTAAGCCTGTCAAGAAAAAGAAGGTAAATATCTAAATCCTTTTCTTCTTATAAATGCCGTGTGGATGTAACCTTTTTTTTTTTTATCAGTTTAGGCTCTTGTGGTTGAGCATTTTCTTTGTGAGTTAGTAGATAATCTGAATAGTCCAATAGAGTTAAACTCCCAAAGCATTGGCCTTTTCCCCTATCAAACACAATAGGGTGTAAATATGAGCTTAAAAATAAAAGGAGCAGTGTTGTTTACAACGGTGAGCTTGATTGATCTTTTACCTTATCAAACGGGGACAACAATGGAGGAATTTTTTTAGAAGCCTTATTGTGGAGGACTTTTGAATAAGAATTTTTTTGGGTAATTAATAATTTTATTAAAATTGAAGAAGTACAATCCCAACAAGTGGATCAAGTTACAAAGACAATAATCGATGATCGTGCTTGCATATTAAGCCTAGGCACTAAATTATGCAAAGTGTTAGGATTACAATGGCCTAACATTGGCTCTATTTGGTGTGCTAACATGCAAATTTCCCTGAAAGGTCATTCCTAACCACACTTGTTTCCCGGATGTGCCATATGCAGTAGACTGCTGCTGCTGTGTTGCTCGCCATCTCTGAGGGGTCGGTGAGCCCCCTAATGCCATTATAAATCTGTAACACTACTCAACTATTGGATAGGACGGGGCAGTGCATGTAGTCACAGACTATACTCCAACTTGCGATGTGTAGTTGCACTGGAAGAATAGGTGGAATGGTCCTCCTGATGCTGATTACATAGAAAGAAGTAGTAGATTGCACTAGTCCCCAATGGTGTACCCTATCCGGGGTTTAGAGAGCTTCCCAAACCAGGCCAAACCATAGTATAAAGGCATGTCTAGTAGGGAGGATTTATTCCATACTACTCCCCGCTAAGGTACACTGGGGTTTTGGGGGGGGTTAAGAAAACCATAACCACTTTGATGGTGTATCTCGAGATCCCGAGTTTTTCCCAAAGCGAAAATGGTTTGACTCTGTACCATTAAATTGAGGAGGGGGAATGTTGATACTATTCCACGTGGGCCCCTTTAGGGATACACAATTAAATTTCCATTCATGTTTGAGTATAGTCCTCGTAGTATTTGGAAAACTCGTGCTGCTCATGGCCCGTGACTAAACAAGGTATCCAAAGGTCCTGTCGGGAGCCAGAATTTCTGCCCATAGAGAGATTTCAGGCCATTATTTGGTTCCCATAGAACCAAGATCTAACAATCCTCTTAGCTTGATCAATTTCTTCCATGCCCAGGGAGCAGATGGCTGGTGCTTTGGATGGCCCAAAAAATTCTTCCCCTTGAGTAGAGTGGAATAAACCCCATTCCGGCCATAAACTCTTCGCACCTTCCTTGCTGGTCTCCATATGTGCTTGATTTGGATGGCTTTGTTCCAAGAGAATATCAGTAACCCTAGGCCCCCCACTTCCTTTTGGTTGACACACACTTTAGCCCATTTGACCTTAGCTTTGGTAAATATGTGTGGGTTGCCACTCCAGAGGAAATTCTTAATAGTTTGTTCATCTTTGAGACAACTGACTTGGAAGGATGAAAATGGAACACCAGTAGACCTGCATGGAGAAATAGACAGACCTGATTAATTGGGCCTACCTGCATAAGTTAAATATTTTGCTGCCCACGAGTTGATTCGAGACGGGATGCGTTCCACTAGCACCTCACATTCCTGTTTTTTGAGTTTGAAGATATGAGGGAAACCTTAGGTATTGTGCAGTGGGTGACCTTCATGAACTGGGTGCACTGGAGAATGGCCTCCTTAGTACTTGCTGGGAACCGGGGAAAAAGAAAATTTTTGCTCTTGTGGTTGTTTATTGCCAAACCCGAATGGCCTAAATCCGTAAGGTTTGTTGTACCAAGGAATAGATTCCTTGTCTCCTCTGGCAAAAATGAGGAGGTCATTTGCAAAACAGAGGTGGGTTAGGCGTTCATTCTAGTATCTCCAATGAAGTGAGAAACTCGGATTCTGGCTAATTGTCTTAATCGCATGGAGAGGATTTCCATACAAAGGAGGGAATAGGTAAGGTGAGATGGGGTTTCCTCTTGCTTTAACCCCCTTTTGCTTGTGAAAAACCCCCCCCCGGTTCCCCATTGATGTTGATGGATTTTCCGGCGTTGAATGCACTGGCTAATGAGACGGCAGAAATGGGGAGGAAACTGCATAGCGTAAGAACCCCTAAACAAAATCTCATTTTATGTGTCAAAAGGCTTTTTGGAGGTCCCCCTTTTCATCATACAGGGGGGATCTCCTATTTGGAATGGTAGTTTGCTATGAGTTCTGGCCAAGAAAATATTATCAGTTATCCTCCTACTTGGGACGAATACCGCCTGTTCTCGCCCAACTAAAGTAGGCAACACCGATTTCATCCTTGTACAAGTCCCTTTGGGGTATCGCCTTATAAATGACATTACAACAGGCTATTTGGCCTGAAATCCCCCAATCAGTAGGGTGGCCACTTTGGTACTAGAGTAAGGGGTTTAGTGTTGTTGATCTCTTTCAGTAGGTGCCCTTGATGTCATGAACTCTCTAGTGCATGATCATGTCCTCACCTATAATGTCCCAGGCCTTCTTAAAGAAGAGAGCAAAGAATCCATCTGGGCCAGGGGCCTTTCCATTTGCTTGCGATGTGAAGCCCCATTTTATCTCCTCATCTGAAAAATCAGCATCATGGGTGATCATCTTTGGTCATTCAGAGTCCTAGTGTAAAGCTCTCCACTTTAACAGGAGTGGTAGGAGGTGTAGGTGGATCATAAAAACCCGTTGGAAGTAATGAAGTATCTCTAGCCCGACCCCCCTCCCCCCGACCACCTCGTGCCATCCCCCTCTAATCAATCTGTGTATGGAGCTTTGGTTTGAAGACTTTTCATGGCTTTGGAAATCCTTTCATTCCCTCCGTTAAAAAAACTTTTCCCTCCTTTTTTCTCTATGACTAGTCAATTTGGGGTTTTAAATTTTTCGCCCATAACCAACCAGGTCCCCCCTTTAGTTTGGCCCAAAAACCCCTTAGGTTAAAACCCCCAATTTTCCTTGGGGTTCTCGATCACTATTAGATCCAAAAACAAAAGTGTTTGCCATACACTTTTTTGCTCTCAAGTTTGTATGGTGCAATGTGAAATTGCAGGGTTTTCTTTTTCCACCCCCGGGTTTTTCCACCCCCTTTGGTTGCCGCAACCCAAATGCCCCCTTTTCCCCTGCCATGGTGTTTTTTTCCATCTTCCCAAATTTTTTGACCCAACATATTCTTGATGGAATCCTCATTTGCAACATTCACTTTTTTTTCCAAAAAACCCAAAAAAAGCAATGTATGCATATTTACACAATTTTCCCCAACCTCCGCCCTTAAGGGGGGAAATTTAAGCCCCTTACTTTCCCTTGTTGCCAATGACATGGAAAAATGGAACAATTCGATTATTTTGAAATTCCGTCTCCTTTATGCTGCTTCTTTTTTCGGGGATTTGAGGGCAAAAACTTTTTTTTGAATGGAGTGAGTCCCCGAAAATTTGGGTTTCCCTTGAATAATAATTTGTTGAGTGGGGTGTTCTCAAAATCATCACCCCCTTTTTGGCCTCCCCCCCAACCCTGTTTAAAACAATGGCAAACCCTTTTCCAAACTGGGGGGAGATGGGGCCCCCAGTTGCTGCCAGAGGGGGTTCTACCCCCCCCCAAAGCCGCTTCCCCCCTCAAGCTAGTGCCTTCAGTCCATTGTCCATCTCCTTTCCTTTCAATCGGTTTTGGGCCCCTCAGAGTTAGGGGACTTTTCCTGGGGTCTTTAGCGGCGCTATACTCTTCCAATGCAATTCTTTCCCCAAATGTTCCCTCCCCCCCTCTTGCTTGTCTTCCCCCTTTAGAGGGATTTCCTTGCTGTCTGATGGGTTGTTGGGGTGGTCAAGGGGGGGGAACCTTGTTTTTCCTTTTCCTCTCCCTGCAGCCCCTTTTTGGGCAGCAATGACTTGTGGAGCACCCTTTCTACCCTCCTCACCATAGTCTCTTTATCATTTCCTTTTAGTAGTCTTCGCGGGTTGAATTTATGGGCCGAACATTTGCAACCCCCGCACAAAATGGAGGAACCACTGATACTCCACATGGAAAAACCGCCCGCCGCGCCATTTTCACCCCCCACCATTACTTTGAGTGACCAGGTCGTCACGCGCGTCAATTTCCCCTAAGACCCGCCATGGTTTGCCCCTTTTCCTCCTAGCTGTCAAGATGTCAGCCTTTTAGTAGCCTCCTATTTCCCCTAAATATATGGCTTAGGCCTTCCGCCCCTAGAAATTTTACATGGGAAAGCGTGGAAAAAGGGGTTTTCCACAATGGAAAGGGTTTGGGGGGCTTTGGGGGTTGTCTAGTAAAAAAGCCTTCCTCCATTTCGGGAGGATGAGGAACCGTTGGGCAAAATGCCACGTTTTCTCCCGAACAAGAGTGGGGTGCCCCCCATACTGAAACGGAAGTAGAAGAATTCCCCCCAAACTACCTAGCACATCTACAAGGGGCCCCCCTCCCTTTCCTTGTTTGAAAGCAATGGACCCAACTAGAGAGTAAAGGGGGGGTTGCGGGCCCAAAGGGAAAAAAACCCACTAGGGGGTTTTTTTAGAATTCCGCCCCAGGTCCCCCCCTGCCTCAGGTTTTTTTTCACCGTTAGAGTGGATCCTTTGTGGCCGGGGGGAAGGGATTGAAGGGTGAAAGTGGTGGGGTTTTTCCTCCGTCTTGGAACTGCACGCTTGGGCATATGTTCTGGCGGTCGGAGTCGTTTGTGTGGTTGAGTAGCTGTTGCGAGGTGGTTTCTGGTTAGGCTCCTCAGAGTTCTTGGATAGTACGCTTGTCTTTTTCCAATGCAGAATTTCCAAAAGGAGGAAAACTTTGGGATAAGAGTGGGCCCTGGCTGAGATGTGTGTCTATTTTGGTGTATGTAGGACACTAGTTGCAAGTGCTAGACCTGCTATGAGCTATATGGGCACAAGGCTCCACGTTTACCTTTCCTAGTTATGACTTGTACATTGCTTTTCCAGAAGTCTTTGACTTACCTCTTTTGGGTCAACTTTAAGTGCCACCTCTGGAACCGTGTTCACCCTTGGTGAGCATTTTGATCATGCAAACCCGATGATGGTAAGCCACTCCCGATAGCATTGCTCTTTGCCCTCAAGTCAGGCGGCATCTGAGGGTAGTCTGGCGCCACTTCCTTGGCTGGAGTTGCCATGATGGTTGGTAGGTTGGTAAATGGTTCCTATAAGCTATTGGACTAAGGGCAAGGAGAGTTTAGTTACGATGGTTTCTATGTGTTGAAAGTGTTTGGGAAGTGTGTGGGAAGAGGAGAGAGAAAGAGAGCATTTTCCTAAAAACATATATAAGCCCTATGATACTTTTTTGAATAAGAATTTTGTTTTACTGAGATTTATATTATTTTGAAACTCTTGAAACGCTCCTATTATTTACCCAAAAAAAATTGTCTTGATATGTTGCAACTTAGCTGAAGAATATTGTTGTTTACTACAAAATAAATCACCTCAATCAGCATTTGTTTTTCTTTTGGATATGCAATGTTGCTCCCATTGTCAATGAGGTAAGGGGCAATGGATGTCATAATGAAAAACCTACTTTCAGTTACTTGAAGGGAAAGCCCTAAAAGAAACATTGGAGTGGCACTGACATCACTCCTTTAAGCCTCTCTTCAGGCTCATTGCCTAGGCAACACATGCTTAATATTTAAAGTCACCAGCCTTGGACATAGGAAAGGCAACCTCTACCTTACATAAACCTCATCTCAGCACCTTCTATCAGCAATTCAAAGGAGACCATAATGAGAACTCAGAGAAAAGTCCTTGTCTGTCAGGTTTTCACATACTATTTTTGCTGTCAATGATAGAGCAATCCTATATATTCTCTTTCTGTAGTTACAGAAGAGATGTGGGGAAGCAGCTTATTGCTTTTAGTGTCTTTTCTGATGTTCAGCTGGTTGTATTGCTTCAAAATGCCTGTTTCTCTGCACTTCTCTCATTTTGCTCAATCACTGACAAAGGTTGCTTAGTCATCCCTGCTCTTCAATTCATTTTAATATCCTGACTGGGTCTCCAGGTGTCGGTTCATTCAAATTTTTTGTCAGTCTACAATTGCATCACTTTCTACTGGATGGGACTGGGTGGGTTTGGATGTTATTTATATATATATGGTGAGGAGTTGTTTGATCCTCTGGATTTTTCTGGGCTCCATTCACTCTTGTATAGAAAGTGACTTTGGGCTCTGTATCATGTCAATTTACATGCCAACTTTGCCAGCTCTTGATTGTTGAAGCAGCTTTTATAGTAGATGCTGGAACTGCTTGCTTTCTAATGTGAGTACATGTATGTATGCAGATAAAGAGAGAGATAAAAATACTACAGAATCTATGTGGTGGCCCCAATATTGTGAAGCTGCTGGATATAGTTAGAGATCAGCACTCAAAAACTCCCAGCTTGATCTTTGAATATGTAAACAGTACAGATTTCAAGGTTCTGTACCCTACGCTGTCAGATTATGACATACGCTACTATATATACGAACTACTTAAGGTACCATCTTGTTTAATTACCGTGTAGTATGTTGATGTGGCTTTGCTTTCTATTGTGATCCATATAAGACAGAAGAGACCTATTTATATATTGTTTATAGTTTTTCTTGTTGAAAATGGGCTCTTATGCCCGCCTTTCCACTAACAGTATTGATTTCTTGATGGTTTGAGGGAACAAATATTCAAGATTATGCAGAAGGTGCGAGTTTATAGTCATTAGGAATTTCTTGAACTTTTTTCTGCATCATTTAAGAGAATTTTTAACAATTTCTTTTTTCTATGGAAATGAATACCATTGTAGAGATTTGACAAGTTGCATCTAGTAATATTGATTTTAGTGCTTGGATCCAAATTCATAGTCACATTGTCTCAGCAGAACACTGTAACTTATTTTGATGGCTTTTTGCCCTAAATTACCCTGGTTGAAAAATGTCTCTTTCTACAAAAATTATTTATAAGATCTATGTTATTTCTTTATGCTGAAGTAAGCTGCACAATGAGTACTTTGTGCTTACTTGTTGGGTGTCTGTACAACTGCAGGCATTAGATTATTGCCATTCACAAGGCATAATGCATAGAGATGTCAAGCCTCATAATGTCATGATTGACCATGAACTGCGAAAATTGAGGTTAATTGACTGGGGTCTAGCTGAATTCTATCATCCTGGTAAAGAATACAATGTCCGTGTAGCCTCAAGGTAAGCACATATGATCACATGAATATATGATGTCATGAACCCACATCATCACCTTATTGATGAAGACACTAATGTAGAGCATTTTAGCAAGTTCAAAGAGTTAGATGAAGTATGCATAGAAACAGATGCCAAAATAAAATAAAATGATGATTCACAGCTCCTACTGTAGTTGTTCCTTAGTTAAAGTGTGGCATGAAGCTCTTTTTTGTTGGACCTTTACATCATGCATCAGGTTTGACTTTCTTACTCATGGGGATTCACAGATATTTCAAGGGGCCAGAACTACTTGTTGATCTACAAGACTATGACTACTCACTGGATATGTGGAGTCTTGGTTGTATGTTTGCAGGAATGGTGAGTGACAAGAACGACCTCTTTCCCACCCTTAAATGAGTCATTTATTTGTGAAAAACATGGTTAAGATTGAATTTCTATGTCCCTTCTGCAGATATTTCGAAAAGAACCTTTCTTCTATGGGCATGACAATCATGATCAGCTTGTCAAGATCGCAAAGGTAGACAATTAGGAATTTTGTCATACAGTTGATGTATAATCCACCCATGGTCTAAAGAAATACTTCTACTCAGCTTGTAAAAATGAGACTTGGAGACCCATTGAGATACACTTTCTATGTTAGACTATTAGAAATCACTTTTGGCACATTTCTTTTTGCTTGAAAGTGGTAGGATATAAAGGTCCTTATAGCTGAGGCAGTCATTCAAATGCAAAGTTGGTGCCTTTGTGTGAGAAAGGTGCAGAACCTGTTTTTTGTGCCACGTGAGATCATCCATATAATGAAAGCAGTAAAGCATAAAAATAATTGAGCACCCTATATCCAAAAATATTCTACTGCTTATTTTGTGTACTAATCTCTGCAGGTTCTTGGAACAGATGAGTTGAATGCATACCTGAATAAATATCACCTTGAGCTTGATCCACAGCTTGAAGCTTTAGTTGGAAGGTTGGAACTTTAGTTCTTTCTTTGTTACTTGGGATGCAACTCAGGTGTTTCACCTAAAAGTTTGTCTCTGTTGTTATGCAAATAGTTTGGGGGTATTGGGCCTAAGGGAAGCAGTGCAAGCAATTAGATATAGAACAAAATCATATGGCGGTAGCATTGATATTGTGATCTGTAATGAATGCATGTTTAAGATTCTATTCTGTTTGGTCATATATTAGTTTAATCCTGCCACAGGCACAGCCGTAAACCGTGGTCCAGATTCCTTAATACAGATAATCAACATCTAGTGTCTCCAGAGGTTGGTAAACTGATTTACTGGTGTAGAATGTGATGTTGCCATGAAGCTGTGTTTACTTTAAAAGCCATATCAAACTTTTTGCTTTCCCCTGGGTAATATGCAGGCAATAGATTTCCTTGATAAGCTTCTTCGGTATGACCACCAGGATAGGCTTACGGCAAGAGAAGCAATGGTACGTACTGGATATACATTGTCAGTGTTTATCAAATGACTTTATGCTACTACCTTTGTTATATGTTGGGTTTCCAGAGTCTTCTGTTCCTTCCCTCTCCCGAACCCACCGCCCTTTCAGCTGCATTTTTTACATTTACAAATATAAGTGCTCTCATGGGAATTTAGTTATCTGTCTGCCTTGGTACATGGATGCACAGGTGTAGGTCAAAAACACTTTGAATTGATAATCTTTTTGTGATATTGCCCCCTGAATTTAATTTGCCTCTATTGTATTTTCATTCTTTTGTGCTCTTCTTCCTCTTCGTTTGCATATATTGCAACTAACTGCTCTGTTATGTAAGTTGTTAATTGTTTGAACATTTTTTTTTTTTTTGCCTTTGCCAGGCTCACCCATATTTCTTCCAAGTGAGATCTGCGGGAAAATAACAGGATGAGGACACAGTAAATTTTAATTTCATTCCAGCTGCCTGAACTACGGTAGTTTGTTCAATCAACTATATTAGATCGCGTTGCAGCCCCGTGATTTCGTGGATTTGGATACATTAAACAAATTATACTAGAAGCATCTGATTAATTTTGGTTCCTCTCAGCTCGGATAATAAAAATTCGTCTGGTCTGTTTATTTTAATATCAGCATACTGTGTCTTATCTGTATCCAGACAAAGTGAAACTGATGCGCCGATTTGCATGAATCCAAGGGAATGAGCCGGGTTTGCGGCAAAGGATGAAATTTAATGTTGTTTTTCTTAAAATTGTTGAATAAAGTTTACTCAAGCATAAGAAACTTTTCATTTTGCTAAGTTCTCTTAAATAGGTGATTGTTAATTGTTATGACTATATTTGACCTGCTTTGATACAACACTTCACTGTCTACTCCTTACATTTTGGCTTCGCTTTACCTTAATTATCATCTTTAAAAAAAAAATAAAATTAAAAAACTATGATTACGATGGTCGGTAATGAGGAATTGAATCTTAATCTATTTTAATTGAGAGATCAATATTTATTCTATTAAACTGTAAGAATTTTAATTAAATATTAAATATTCTTATAGGTAGTGTTTGGTTAGCAATATAGGGATCGAATAATATAATATAAAGAAAATATAACGATATAATCTTTGTGTATTATGTTTAGTGTGTTTTATTATATTGAATATGGATTTTTACAATGTATTTATTTTATATTAGAAAGAGGGGAAGAGATTGTCTATCAATGGTTTAGGAACTTAAGTGTCATTTGGGTTGCCATATTTCAATAATGTAACACTAGACAAATTCACTAGTCTATTGATGGATTTGCATATTGGTTAAACTTACTTGACGAAAAAAGTCTTGAGATATTGGATTAAAATTATAAAATTTGTATTAAATATTTAATGATATAAAAATTTATTTTATAGTAAAAAATAAATATATATGAGTTCCAAAAATAACTTTACACCCAATTTCAAAGTCAGTATTGAACCTTTTTTTTTTAATTTATATATGAAATTTTTTTTTTTAACTTTTATTATTGATTTTTTGTATCATAAAAATCCATGTCTAATAATATATATATCAAATGTAGTATAAGATAGTCATACTATCCAATATCCTTATACTTTGCAATTCTCATCATATCATCATGGTCTAATAACTAAACACTATCTTAGTGTAGGATTCTTCTTTTAAATTTTAAAGATGTATTTATTTTGTACCAATAGATTTTTTTACCATCAAATATATAATATAAATTTTTGTAGTTTTAATCTAGTGCTTTAAGAATTCTATAAAACAATAGACTAAAGAATTTATCTCATATTCTAAAGTGAGGCTCATTTTGTGAGATCCACAAGATTTGATCATGGAAATAGATTGAAACTAGATGGATATGTATTTGTTTTAAAGCATCATGATCTAGAACGAGTAGAATTTATAACTTCAAAAAACCACAGTTTATTAGCTCCATATTGTGCCTTTTTCCTCTCGTAGTGACTTACGGCAAGTGAGTACCTCCTAATTCTTGAATGTAGTTTCCTTTCTTTATGCATCCTATGTTCTATGATAGAAATTCATTTCTAATACACATTATCCTCATAAGAGGTAAGTGTAGAGCATACTTTGAATATCGAAAAATAGATCAAGTATTCAAACAATTTCTTTGTTAGTAAATTTAGGGAGAGAGAGAGTTTTAGAAAGTCATGGAGTTTAAGAAACACAATAATATTTATGTTAAGGTTTAATTCTGCATATGTCTTATAAGACTCCCTCTATTTATAATAAGGAGGATGATCTAAACAGACCACTAAAAACAATACATATGCTTAAATACAATTATATCCCGAATAGTAGAGATTCCCTGACAAAGGCTAAAGGATTAGTAAATATTCCTAACAAGGACTAAAGTAGATAAAGACTAAAGTGAATAACAAATATTCCTAATAGAGACAAAGTAGATAAAGACTAAAGTGAATAGTAAATATTTCCTGATAAGGACTAAAGTCAACAAAGACTAAATATTCTTTTAGATCTAGTGAGATTACTCTTTGGTGACTAGTTTGAATCATCACTATTATGTTTTGGATCCAACCACATGGATATTCCTTCATTAGCCCTTTCATTGAAATCACATGCTTTAAGATAGTCTTCATAGGGGTCTTGACTGTCTTGATATAGGATCTAAGGTAGAATTCAAATAAGATTGGCTTGATTCCTCTTGGCTTTGTACATGACAATCTATTAATGTCCTAGATCTATCTTTAGGTATAGTATTGAGCCAATGCTTGTTCTCTTTGTGATTTCGTCTTCTCGTAATCTTGGCATATAATCCCATAGCACTTCCTTTTCATAGGCTCTTAGCTAGATCTCTTTTAAGATTACCATATTGGTTGTGCAAAGCTTCCTTTGAAGCTTTTGATAATGATGATCATTTTCTTTGATGTCAAAGAAAGGACCATCTAATACCACATGATTTGAGATGGGATGATATGAGAACCTTTTAATCTCAACCCATTATTGTTGTAATTAGATAATTAATTTGAGGTCATGTTGTATCCTAGATATTTTTCTTCCATATATTCTACCCGTGCTTGGATAATGGACCTCCATATGTTTATGGGTTGAAACCATCTGAATAGTTCTTCGAGATGTGAGTTTGGCTTGCCTTTCTTAAACTCAATGTTGGATAAGAACCTTAATGCTTTAATGGTTAGAAACCGAATGACTATGATATTGTGGTGTAATAAATACCAATAAAACAACTTCAATTGCTCAGAAATTGGATCTTTAAAGCGGAATATATCTAGATGAATGAATGAATAGTCTGGATAAAGGCCATATGGTATGAGATTTAATCCTCTGTATTGGCTAAAAATGAGATATTGATATTCTCAAATTTTTCTTTGGTGTCTTCAAAGAAATTATTCCTAGCTATTAGTTCTCCCATTTTTGAGTTATCATCTCCCATGGATATCTTCATTGGTATATGTGGTGAGGAAATGCCATTGAAGACGAAGAGTTTGCCATGGAGGGACCAGATGTGGCATTTGATGATGTTGCCTTTGATCTCTATAGGGATGAAGGCTCGAGATTTGCGAAATTCTTAGAAAATGAGAAATCCTTGGAATTGTAAGAAGGCTGATATATGACTACATCTAGAGTACTTTACCCTTTAACCAAAGGTTATCATGCTTTGATGATACATAAATACCACTTAAAGTTGCAAAAATATCTCCTAGGGGTGAATCCTAGAGTAGAAGCTCAACTAATGGACAAATTCACTTTTTTATTGGAATTGGGGTTTAAAAAAGTTTATGTTTTTGTTGAGGTCCTGAGAAAAAATTTGCAATAGAATTTTTTTTTGAAATTGCTTGCCCTCATTAAGTATTTAGGAAACAATTCTTGCATCTTAGTATTGTAGATTGGCATTGTTTTTACAAAAATTTGAGCATCTTGGGGAAAAAAGCTCATGTCCTCTTGATTTAAAAGTGAGTATATCAAGTGGTACTCAAACTTTTAGATAACATTTTTTATAAAAAAATTTCTTTGAAAGTGGAGTGATGATAGATCTTAAAATCCTTAATTGGCCTTTTTAAGCCATAGACAACTATTTTCCAATTGATTTGCTCTAGGAGGCAACCCCAAATATTTTTCATTGGCTTTGATCTGAAGATAAATTTCTCCACCTAAAAAAATCTTTAGTGGTGGAAATTTTTGTAATTTCTCCTTCAACAATTGGACAACTTTGGTTTGATGTTCTTTCCCATTCTAGATGATCTTTTTTTAGCATTTAAGAGTGAACTGGTAAGCCTTGAAATTTTTGGCAATCCTGAAAATATTGACTGTGCCAAAAAATTGTTAATCTATTGGGTAGTGAGTTTGGGTTAGGAAAATTTTGAGTATTTTTTTGTGCAAGAATGGCTCGGGTTGATTGCAATCATTTTTTACTTTTATCCCCAAGAACTTATTTTAGTATAGGCAATCTTCATCTTTCTTTTTTTTCTAACATTTTTCCCCTTTAAAGATGACTTCTCATCGAATTTTGAGAGTAATTCACAGTGTTTCTTTACCCTGGTATAGAGAAGGTTCATCTATATAATGACTGAGTGATCAAGATTGTTTAAAAAGATCCTTATCATAAGCCTTTTGAAACGGTGAAAAGGCACAATCTTGACCTAAATGTAACCATTACATTGATAAAGGTGATTTGGAAACAAAATCTTATTTTGTGTCTATCATTAGGAAAAATTCCCAAGTTACCGATGCTTGCCTTTATATCAAATTTGGAAAATATCTTGGGCCTTTGCAATATTTTGAAAAATTGTATCTTATTAGGAATAGGAAACTTATCATCTTGGATAAAATGGCTTAGGATTGTAGTTGATTACAACCCCAAAAATTTGCCTTTGGCTTGTTCAAATTGCTTGTTCCATAAAGGGATTTGCAACCCTTTGTGAGTTTGATTACTAATTAACCCCCTTACTAAAACAATTCTTGATTTTTACTAAGCAAATTTAGAGGTTAAAGGGTTTTTTTCCCCCTGAATGACTTGTTTTGATTAAGTTGATATTTTCATTCTTCTTGAAGTGAATTTTTACAAAAATTCTTCATTTTGTTACAGTGAATGCTTACATTTGTTGAGAAATTTTGTGTTGTTTTTGCATAAGTTTTTCCCCTCTCTGTTTTTCAAAATCTCTTAAACAGTGACTCTTTAGATTGTAAAGTCGGGAGAGTTTACATAATGTCTAAAATACTTTTTAAACCTTAATCGCTCAGCATGGTCTTGATTTTGGTATTTACTAAGGACATCCACCAACTACAATATCCTTTTAGGTAGTGGTGACCCAAGGATTGGTGTGATGATTGAGCACTCGAAAAATGAATTTTTAAAAATAGTGCACTTTTAAAAGTATACTTTAAATTCTTCTTCAAGGGGTTTGGGACAAAAGTCTTGTTGTAAGGCTTCCAAAATTTTTCTGTACCCCTTAGGATTGAGAATACTTTCCATTGCTATATCAATGAACCAATACTTTAATAGATCATAAATTTGCTAGTGATGATCTAATAGAAATGTGTAGAGTTTGTAGAATGCTTTGGATTTATGGCATTTCTCTTTTGCAGTTGCACTATTGATTCTTCTCTAATCCGATAAGTTGGATTGGAAGTTGGTGAATCAACTTTAAGTAGAAAAGTTCCTTTTTTTGTAGGTTCTTTTCTTTTGAGAAAGGACTTCAAAACTTCTTCATCATCAATTTTGATTCCAACTAGTAAAATATAGACTGGATCATCTTTTGTGTTCCTTCGGATGGCTTACTTAGCATAATGTTCCATTTTTATTGTAGATGAAGAATCAAGGAGATTTCCTTTTCTTTTTTAGTTTTCATCTTGAAAAAATTTTTTTTTTGTGCTTCCTTTTTTTTTTTGATTTATAGGGCTTTTTGTCTAAACTTCTTATGATACCTCTTTTTTTCTAATAAGCAATTACATTCTCTATTGGAGTGCTTGCATTTAATCTGCAAGTCCTTTTTCTTGCATATCTTTTTAGAGATTTTTCCTCCCTTCAAATAATCCTTAAATAAAGTCTCTTCTCATTCATATCGTCTATTACTAAGGCAAGACTTGTTAAAATTTCTCCCAATGACAATTCTATGATCCCTTTGGTTTCTTGTTTGAAGAACTTTTCCACCCCTTAAAAAGAGTTCAAGGATAGAAAATAGGGAAAACAAGCCCTTTAAGTTAGGTCCCCACTCCCAAATTAATAAAAAATTGCACTATTTATTTATAGTGCATATTACTTTTTTTTTTTTTTTTTTTCTTATGACACACTTTCTTTCAAAAAAAATTTCTTTCATTTTACTTCTTTTGAGTTTATTTGGTTTTCTATCAGGAAAGTGTGTAGGATCCTGAACACTGGGTTTAAATCTTTTTG
>JBBMOL010000423.1:33788-312085 GCA_037954665.1 Laguncularia racemosa
GAAGCGGGCAAAAACCCGTCAAAAATAGATGCTTGATTAAATCAAAAGAACAATGAATGTAAACATTCATTGAATTAAACAAGACTTATAATAAAAAGGGAGAAAATCTATGGAAAGAGTTGATACTATATGCTTTTACTTTATGTTGCAAGGATTATATACTTGATAATATCCAATGAAGTTTAATTGGGTGTTTTTCCTTAGTGGATTAAGTATTTACTTTTGGAATAAAAATTCTTTTGCTAAACATGAGGATTAAAGTTTGTTTTGTTTAGATTAGCTATTAAATTTTATCCATGGTAATTTGATCATATGAAACCAGTTTGGTTGAAGTAGTAGACATTAAAATTACAAGTCATAAATTACAAATGAATAGATGCTTGAAACGATGAAAAGAAATTTTTGTATAATCTATGACAGATCTCTCAATTGATTTGATTCATTTGCTTGAGGACAAGCAAGAGTTTAAGTGTGGGGGAATTTGATAGAGCCATTTTATACTCAATCTTTATAGTATGAAGTGTGTTAATTTATTATAGATTTTATAGAAATCATAAGGAAATGGTACTTAATTCTATTATGGTGATAAATCAGGTTAAATAGAGTCAAGGGTGCTAATTCAAGTAAATTAGAGAAGTCATCTACAACTTGGATCAAAGACAAGGATTTACACTGCCAGAGGAAAGTACATGGGCGTGTAGTTGAAGTATACGGCCGTGTACTTAGTTTTGAAGCCACAGGAAACTACACGGTTGAAGTGCACGACCGTGTATCTGTCTTGAAGAATCCACGGGAAAATACACGGTTGAAGTACACGACCGTGTATCTATCTAGAAGGAGGCACGTTTTGAGGCACGACCATGGTGCAAACCGTGTTATACACTGCACAAGAAGGTGGAAATGTGGACTTCCAACAGAGAAAGACACGGCTCGTGATCTGGCCATGGTAGAAACCGTGCTTGAAGCCGTGGTTGAAGCCGTGGTGGAAGTTGAAATGGAAGACATACCAAGGATGAGAAATTGTGGAACATCAACCAGAGGATGGCACGGCTTGAGATCTGGCCGTGGTTGAAGCCGTGGTACACACTAGACACGGAAGATGATATGTGAATTACACACAGAGGAAGGCATGGTTTGACCCATGGCCGTGTGGTAGGGCGTGCCAGGCGGACGATTATTTTCTTCTCGAGATTTACTTGAAAAAGGAAAGATATTTTCGTATCTTGCTAACAAAAGATCACCTGCCATTCCTTTAACAATATAAATAGAACTAACCCTAGAGGGTTAAAAGAGGAGAATCTTGGATCATCTTGGAGACAAGAAGGAAAGAAGGAGGCAGAACAGGCAGCCGGGAACAGAGGCTTGTTATGTTTTCACTTTTAATTTTCGTTTTTATGATGAACATGTGTAGCTAAGTAGTTTTTCTAGCCAAAGGGTCATAAAAGTTTGATTCTCCACGAATTGTGAGATCTAATTGATTTGTATTTAATCTATTCTTTGTTTTTGGATATTCATATATCTTTTGAACGTCTTGTCATTATTATCTTTGTTGATTGGTATGAATTAGAGCTCTTCTACTCAATTAGTAAGTTAATATATTGTCAACTAGCACGTCAAATCGGTAATTGTTTGATAGTTCTAGTCTCGGTGACACGATAACATGTTTGATTATAAAATAGATGATCGAATTCATGTTATGGAGATGTATGATCTTGTTTAAATAGGTTATCTTATAATCTATTGGCATGAATTGGTGGTCTCTCTTGTTTTTAAGGCTATTGATAGATTAAATCCTAAGAGCTTGTTTAGGGTTGTCTAATCGATAAGAGAAGTAATCAAAGAGCTTGTTTTGATTATCGAAGAAGTAAGGAGAGATAGGTTATTAGAGCTTGTTAATAACCATAACCAGTTTATCTAGAAATAAGGATAGAAGACATTTGCATCGATGATCAATTCCTAGAATTAAACTATCTTGATTCCTTTGGCTAGGCTTTTATCAATATTCGACTTTATTATTTTGTTTCAACATTATTTGATTCATAAACAAACCCCCCCATTTTTCTTTTCTTCTTTATTCTCTTTAAATAGAAATATATTTAACCAATCCCTGTGGATTCGACCCTACTCACCACTATATGCAAATCATATAATTGTCTAGGGGTAGGTTTTTATTTTTGTTGGATTCAACACCCACCAGATTTGCTCAAATCCACTTTTGTTCCTCCTCCACGAGCTCTGGCGTTCGTTCAAGGAAGAAGATCATATGCCTTGCATGTGCTTCCTTTGGCTAATCACATGTTACCACGTGGCAGCTAGAAAAAAAAAAAGAAAGAAAAGAAAAATGGCATAAAGTGCCTCAAGTGGGATTCAAACTTGTGACTTGGGAGCTTCCTTACATGCATCAAACCAACACACGAACCAGCTAAGCCAACTCATTTCTCGATTTATTATTGCAATTAATTTACATATAAGTTAACATTCCTAATTAATTTTTATTGATTTGAGGTTCCCAAACTTAATTTAGAGTCTCATATTTCCTTATTTTTATAGTAAATGTTCATGCTTTTCATTAATTTTGGTTATTTTGTTATTTATTATTTTTTTTTTCATTTACTTTGACTTTATTCATTTTTTCTTTTTCTTTTCTTTTGTTTTTTTTTGTTTTTTTTATTATATATATATATTTGTAAACCAGGCTTTTTTATTATTACTATTATTTTTATTTTTTCATTATTTGTTTATTTATTTATTTATATTTAAACAAATCTAGATGGGGACAAAAATGAAGCGTCTATAGCTGCCCCTCTTTATAGTGAAGTTCGGATAGAACTTCGCTACAAAGACCAAAAAGACACAATTTTTGCCTTAAGTCTAGAATGACATGCCTACTACTGATGAAGATGGACAAATATGTGTTACTAGCTACTTACGAGACTAGACTTAAAGGTTTGCCATCTACTAATGATAATGGACTTAAAAGGTTTGCTAGTTGCTAACGAGACTAGACTTATTAGGTTACCACCTACTGACAAGAATGGACTTAAATGTGTTGCTAGCTACTAACAAGACTAGACTTCTTAAGTTGCCACCTGTTGACGAGAATGGACTTAAAAGTGAGGCCATCTACTAACGAGAATGGACTTAAAAGTGATGCCATGGACTTAAATATTTGCCACCTATTAACAAGGATGGACTTAAAAGATTTGCTAGTCGTTAATAAGACTAGACTTATTAGGTTGCCACCTACTGATGAGAATGGACTTGAAAGTTTTGCTAGTCATTAACAAGACTAGACTTACTAAATGCTCTTTATCCAGTAAAAATTACTTTACTAATGAATGGATCCCACCATTTTCATTGATGTCATCCTAGTGGTAGCTCCTTACTCATTGCCTGCTAATCACTCACTCGCTGAGCCAGAACACCCTAACAAAATGTCCGCAACCAATCTTCATGGTTATGTCTTCTATGTATGTGGTGGGATTAAATCTTTGCTTGACCATGGCTTTCAAGGCATACCGACTCCTGAAATTGTGTTAACCCTTTCTCCAGCAATAAAATTTCCTTAAAAAAGGATTAAGTCATAGTGAAGTATTTAACCATGTATTAACAATTTGGCTTTAGTTTATGGGTATTAGCTTTGTTTGTGTTCATAATGCAGTGTAGAAAATTTGGAAAAGGGAATTTATCAATGAAGTGTATAGGCAAGGGTTGGTCAATGACCAATCCAACATCAACAACCATAGTGGATATCAACTTTGCTCATAAACAATGAAAATTTCGTCATAAAGATTAGTATCTTTGATGTTCTTATCAAGTTCAACAAAAGATTTCATTGATTACTCAAGGGTAATATAATTTCACTGCATCTGAGTTAACAGGGCTTCTTAAGTTTGGGCCATCCATATTAGCTAGCACTAATGCCACCCCCCCCTCTCTCTATTAGGACTTTCTTCACAACATAGGGTCCTTCATAATTTGGAGTAGATTTTCCTTTAGGATCTTGTACGTTTGGCAACACTTTCTTCAACACAAAATCTCCCTCCTTGAAGCTTCTCAGTCGTACCTTCTTATTGAACGCTCTAGCGATCCTCTATTGGTAGCACTGACCATGACATAATGTTGTGAGTCTCTTTTCATCAATCAGATTCAGCTAATCAACCCTTTTCTTCACCCATTCTAGTTCATCAAGTTGTGTTTCTACGAGTACCCTAAAGGATGGGATTTCCATTTCCACAGGCAACACGATCTCAATTCTATATACCAGTGAATAAGGAGTGGCTCCAGTCGAGGTTCATATTGAGGTTCTGTATGCCATAAGGGTGAACGGTAACATCTCATGCCAATTGATGTAAGTGATTAACCATTTTTTCAATAATTCTCTTAATATTTTTATTGGCAGCCTCAACCGCTCCGTTCATCTGAAGACGATACGGAGTTGAATTTCTGTGGTTGATTTTAAATTGTTGACATGTCTTTGTTACTAATTTATTGTTTAGGTTAGTTCCCTGATTAGTAATGATGGATTCAAGCACCTTATACTTGGCAGTTATGTCTTTTTTTAAGAACTTGACGACCACTCCTTTAGTCACATTGGCATATGAAGATGCTTTAACCCACTTGGTAAAATAGTCAATGGCCACTAAAATAAACTTGTGCCCGTTTGACACTTTTTGAGTTATTGGACTAATCATATCAATGCCCTACATGGAAAATGGAAACATAACCAACAATACATGCAATTTTTGAGGTGGCACGTTGATTTTTTTAGTATAGACTTGGCATAAGTGATAATGCCTCACATGTTTAATGTAGTTTATTTCCATAGTCATCAAAAAATAACCCAACATCAAGATTTTGCGGGCTTGCATGTATCCGTTCATGTGCAGCCCATAGACTCCCTCATGTCTTTCTTGCATCAGGGTATTTGCTTCTTCATCGACACACCTTAATAGGGTAATATCGAAGGATTTCTTGTATAATGTGGAATCGCTTAGTAAAAAATGTGCTGCTAATTTTCTTAATGCCTTTTGGTCTTTCTTATCCGCCTTCTCTAGGTAAGTGCCATTTTGAAGGAATACCTTAATATCATGGTACCGAGGCTTTTGATCTTAACTCTCTTCAGCCACTAGGTAGAAAGTTGGTTTCTCCTTAATTTTGATCTTTAGAGGCTGAATTTCTATACCGTTTGAGATTTAAATCATGGATGCTAATGTTGCTAGAGCATCAGCGAATTGATTTTGGGTTTTAGGCACATACGTGAAAGAAATTTTTTGAACCTTTCCACCAATTCGCTAAGATACTGGTGGTACGGTATTAATTTGCTCTCTCTGGTTTTGTATTCTCCCAAGGTTTGGAGAATAATTAAAGACGAGTCTTCATATACTTCCAATTCCTGGATACCCATTTCCAACGCCATCTTAAGCCCCTTAATACAAGCTTCGTATTTTGCTATATTGTTAGTATACGAGAATGTTAACTTTGCTGCTATAGGAAAATGGTTACCTTTAGGAGATATCAAGACTGCCCCTATTTCGCATCTGAAAACATTCGCAGCTCCATCAAAATGTAACTTCCACTATTGTCCTTCTAATTTCTTGTCGACAGTGACTATAATTCCTTCATTTGGAAATCAAACTTTTGAGATTTCCAACGTATCTTTCCCTGGATATTCCACCAACTAGTCTACCAAGGCTTGTCCTTTTACTGAATTCTGATTTACATAAGTGATATCAAACTCTGAAAGCAACATCTGCCACTTGGAGATTCTTCTCATCAATGCTGGTTTTTCTGTTAGATATCGTAATGGATCATGTTTGGTCAATAACTCAATGGAATAATACAGGGTGTATTGTTAAAGCCCGTCCATTACACATACCAAAGCACAATAAGTCTTTTCAACTTCCGAGTATCTCTGTTCTCATTTAGTGAACTTCTTACTTAGATAATATATAGGGCGCTCCTTTCTTTCTATCTCGTCTTTTTGCCCCAACACATAACCCATGGATTTGAGGAGTATGGTCAAATACAAGAATAAAGGCCTCCCAAGGGTGGGAATTGTCAAAACTGGGGGATTTGTTAAATATCTCTTGATTTTGGAAAAGGGTTTTTCACATTCTGCATCCCATTTTATTGTAGCATTCTTCTTAAAGAGCTTGAACAAAAGACAACACTTATCAGTAAGCTAAGATATGAACCTAGCTATGTAGTTTAACTTTCCCAATAGACCCCTTACTTCTTTGAGGGTTTGCGGGGTTGGCATTTCAGCAATTTCTTTTACCTTTTATGGGTCTACTTCGATCCCCTTCTAGTTGATAACAAACCTTAGGAGCTTCCTTAATGTTACTCCAAACATGCACTTATCAGGATTTAGCTTTAATTGGAATTTTCTAAGCCTCTCAAACAACTTCTTAAGGACTTTCACATGATCTTCCCCTTTATGAGACTTAACGATCACATCATTGACGTATACCTCCACCTCTTTATGCATCATGTCATGGAACAATGCTACCATAGCTCACTGATAAGTCGCTCTTGCATTCTTTAAACCAAAAGGCATAACTTTATAGCAAAACATACCCCTGGTAGTGATGAACATTGTTTTGGTTTTGTCCTCATTTTACATCTTAATTTGATTGTATCCCAAAAAACCATCCATGAAAGAGAAAAGGTGGTTCCTAACAGTGTTATCTACTAAGACATCGATGTGTGGCAACGGGAAATTATCTTTCAGCATCGCTTAGTTCAAATCTTTAAAATCGACATAAACTCAAAATTTCCCATTTTTCTTAAGGATAGGCACTACATTTGCCGCCCATTCCAGATAATTTGATACCTTAATGAATCCAACTTCTAACAACTTCTTCACTTCTTCTTTGATTTGCTTTCTTGGTCTAAAGTCAGCTTTAGTGGGCAACTTATGAACCACTATTATAGGATCAAGCCCTGGCATATCCTTATATGACCATGTGAACATATATAGATACTTCGATAATAATTGCAACAATTTCCCCCTATGTTCTTCTAACAAACTGCTCCTAACCTTAAAGTTTCTAGGGCTTTCACTTGTCCCTAAATTTACTTCAATGATTGGTTCATCAATGATAACTTTGCCTTGCTCAAATCGATGCCAACTCTTCTGAATCTCATCTGACTTTTTGAAATCACCTTCGATGACTAACTTAGTAGGGCTAAAAGTGGTATTGACATTTTCATTGTTTACGAAGGCGAGATACCCTCCATTTTCATTGATTTTGTTGGATCTGAAGAATAACAGTGAATACGAAAGAAAATAAGTAGAAGAATAAAACTCGTTAGAAGAAGACCTATTGTCATTGATTGGGATTGAGAACCAATTTTTCAATTGGCCTTTGCCGATATCATCTTTTATCGTGCTGATGATGCATTGCCGGCTAATTAAGTCAGTTAGCTCAGGTAGTTCTGATTGTTGGGTATAAGCCAGTGCTGGAAATGTGTTGCTGATGTCTGGAAAATCTAGTCGGGCATGGTATAACTCCTCACCTCTCTTTTTCTTCATCTTCCACTTCATCTCCTCAACCTCCCAATGAGTTAGTTTGTACCTTAAACCAAATGTGCCAATTTGTTGTTAAACTGAGTGCGACTCTTCATTTGTGGCTGCACACACACCATAAAAAATTTGCAATCTCGGTTCTTCCATCTCTTCACTCCCAATATATGGAATGGCAGTCTCTCTATATATGGCATCTCCCCCCCCCCCCCCCCCCCCCCCACACTATCACAACCTGGCCGTTAGACACAAACTTGACCTTTTAGTATAGGCTAGATGGTACAGCTCCAGTTGAGTGTATCCAAGGTTTCCTCAGTAGCAAATTGAAAGAACTCGGTATTTCCAACACTTGGAAGGGAATTGTGAACTCTTGAGGACTGATTTCAATCTATAATTCAACTTCCCCCAGTATCTCTCTCTTAGACCTATCGAAAGCTTGCATAGTGATCGAGCTCGACTTCAATTTTGATGCGTCTATCCCTAGTAGGTTCAGCGTAGATAATGGACACATATTCAAAGATGAGTCGTTGTCAATTCGTACTCAAGCCACCACCATATCTTTGTATTTAAATACAATGAATAATGGCTTAGTGTGCTGGTCACCCTCTTCTCCTAACTCTTCTGGCGAGAAGGCTATTTGATCTGCAGTAAAGATAGAATTGATTACTAAACCCAATTTCTTAGTTGAAATACCTTTAGAAACCTTGACTTCATGAATTAATCTCACAAGTGCTTCACGATGAAAATCAGAGGATAAAAGAAGGCCCATAAGGATATTTGAGTAGGGACCTTAGCCAGTTGATTAGTAATCTTGTATTCGCTGGCTTTTATGATCCTCTTAAGGGGATTCCGATCCCTCACTTCCCCTCTATCATCAAGCCCTGGGACTTCCTTAGAGGATGGTTCCATAACAGCCTTCTTCTTCCTGATCTCCTTAACCGAATCATATACTCTCCTTGAGCGAGTCAATCCTATTATCATTAGGGGTACCTTCATGGTTTGATTCATAGCTTGGTAATTTAATGGTGCAGCCTTATAATTCTCTAGCAACATTAGAACATTGAACACGAATTTCTTGGGTTGAATGGTGGTTTTCTCATGCTCCTACTTAGGGCATTCAAAGGTGAAGGACTTGGGGTCAACTCACACCATTCTTACTATTTTCTCAAATTTCTCTTCCTGACTTTTAGAGTTATCCTCTTCCTCAAATTTTGGGCCCTAGCCTGTAGGTGCTGCATCTACATAGACTCTTGGCACAAATGAATAGTCTACCAAGTATTTAAATGTCCCGAATGGCTATCCTAGTGTATTGATGGTGGGATCGCCTACCAGATACCTCCTTCTTAACTCCTTCTACATAAAATTCTTCCTTGGCTTAGGGTTCATCATAGCCTGAATCTCTCCTTTCTTCAATTTCCTTTCCCCAAGTAATTAGTGAATTACGGGTTTGGTTTTGGTGCAATCTCTAAGATTTCTTATATCCTGTAAGTAACCTTTCTACTTTAAGTTCCATGCTATCTACTCCAATGTAATGGGGAGCTCATCTAGATCTATCCCTGACCCACATTCTTCAACAATGATCACATTAATGGAGGCTTTATGGCTTGGCAAGGGATTGTTATTGACGTTGGGTGCTAAAGCTTCTATAAAGTCCAACTGAACCAATTTAACATCTATGAGGTCTTGTATCTTGTTTCTCAACCCCCAATAGTTATCCATAGAGTGCCCCTCTTGTCCTAAATGATACTTACAATGAAGGTTGGGGTTGTAATCTTTAGGTTTGTAGTTATCAAGAGATACCTCAAAATTCAATAGATTCTCATCTTAGAGACGGTGAAGAACCTGGCTTAAAGGGATAGGGATTCTAGTGAAATACCTTCTCCACTAGTGTCGGTCCAAATCTCACTTAGGGGTATTTTGGTTTGCTTGGATGGTTACTTGTGGCGTTGGCCTAGCTTGATTCCCTATGGCTACCATACCGACAATCGTATCCCTACCCTCACTAACTAGCCTTAGGTGTATGACTTTCTTTTCTACCTCTTCCAGAATGGGGAGCCTTTTCGAAGAGATTGCATTCTCAATACGGCATCCAACCTCTACTATCTCGGCAAAGCTCACGGTAGCATGCCCCACTAAATGCTAGTAGTAAGGCTTGCCTAAAGTGTCGACAAACATGTAAGTCTGATCCTTCTCTACTAGGGGGTTAGTTATTCTGACAGTTACACCTCCCCACCGTTGTACATATTCTTTAAAAGACTTGTTACTTTTCTTCCTCGTATTACTCAGGTCCCAAACGCATGGAGCTGATTCAACATTAAACTTGTACTAGTTATAGAAGACCTTTGCCAACTTATCCCATGTGCTATCTCATTCAAATCCAGCTGGGCATACCATGCCAGGGCTAGCCCAATTAAACTATCCTGAAAGTTTGCACCATCAATCGCTCGTACCTGGTAAATTTAGCCATCTTTCTAATATAGAGTCGAGCATAGAGTTTTAGGCAGCTTGTACCATCATACTTTTCAAAATCCAAAATCTTGAACTTATAGGGGAATTTCTCATCTTCATAAATGGGCAGATTAACTAGATTAGTCTGCTCAAATCCATCGGTTCCCTCAAAAACCTTAATCTTCTTGTGGAACTTTTGGAGTAGCTTCTTTTCCATGTCCCATTGCTTTTCCTCAAACTCCTTCCTTAAGCTTTCACCACCATCATTTCCTAACTCATCCCCAGGGTTTGAATTGAAAGTATGCTAAGGTTTGATCTAATCTACTTAGACTGCCTTGTCAGCATGGATTCGGTTGATGGTATATGTTAGAGTCTGCACTTGCTCAGTTAGTTGTAGCATAATCTATTCGAGAGCCGTAATTATCTAATCAAGGTTGCTATTATCGATGTTTTTAGCCATTTTAGCTCTTAAGTGAGTGATGATCGGGCTTCTGAGAAGGCCTACCTACTTGGGAGCTATCCTTGAGATCTGTAACATGATCCAAATCCATTAGGTTCATTTAAATCAACAATTTTGTGTTTCCTTTTGCCCGCATTTTTTTTATTTATCATTATTTTGCATAAAGACGCATATAAATACAATACATGGCAGTGGTGGATAAATACTGTAATAAATCACAACTGAATAGTAATGTGGCACATAATTTGACTCGTAAAACTATAATCTCTTATTAATGTTCAAATGACGTAAAACTCTATCTAAAAAGAAAGTAAACTGGTAAACTTTTTTTATTACTATTTGTTTAAAACCTAACTATACTATGTTTTTCTCCTAAACTAGCTTGGTCAAACTGCTTCTACTTCCTCCGTTAGTTGCCAGATCCGTTCATCTTTTTCCTTCAACTGGTCTTTTAAGTACTAGATAACCCATGGGATTACCCATGCTTTTTTCTTCTAGTAATCCGCAGCCTTCTTCCATTTTTGGTATAGGACCTCTACCTTTGCTCATATAGTGGCTCTATACCCTTCCTCCTTCAATGTCGGATTATATTATTCTAGGTCATGCTTAAAGACATTAGGAGACTCATATTGCATTTGACTAGTGTTCTTCATAAAATTGCAAATAAACTCCCGAGTAACCTTATAGGCCCTAATCCTCCCTTCTAACTCACCCACGTCTATTATTTTCTTCACCTCCCTATGCTCCCATAATTCCTTAATATTGTTAAGCGGGTAATCTTGGTTACTAGTGGGATGTTAACATCTTGATAGTTGAGGCTTACCCATTCTAATGACCCTATGTAGGTAATGTCTTGCAAATGGCCTAATTATCTAACAACTTAAGCTGGGAAGTAACTCGTGCAGCCCATAATACCAATTAGAGGCATGCCTGGATACTCCTCACATCCAAGTATGGCTTTAGTGCAATGGTTCCACCTAGCCATCCATTTAATGTCTCCTAACTCGATCATCTTAAGTAACCTCCACCATTGTCGAGTGGATGTGTCATTAGGCAACTTAACCCGCATAGCAAAGTTATCCACTATGTCTGCTTGTGATTATCAAATCTACTCCAAATGCTTTGATGTGACTGACAAACCATACTATTAACAAGGTAGGCCCTCCTTTGAACATGCCATGACCTTGTTGCTTCACAAAATTCAAAGCTTGGATTTGTTCTTCTAATATTGCTAGGATGTAGGACTTACTTGCCAGAAATTGAGAGACAAATTTAGCCACCCTATAATGGACATTAGATAACCCTTATGGGAAAAGAATGGTTGCAAATGCTACTAGTATGAATGCATTGATATGGTTCCTTTGCCGGTCATCATATCCTCCCAAAAAAAATATCCTGCCTATTGAGATACGTTGATGAGTACGCATACTAACTACCTAACTTGGAAAATTAGATACACTTATCTTTGCATTCAGTCAGTGTAATTTCACTTTTCCTGACTCCTAATAGGTGATAGAATACAATCACGAGCTGGGCTTCCAAGTTTGGGGTCACTATTCCATTTTCCATGGAAGGGGCCCTAAGTAATTGGTTATAGTCCTCTAGGGTAGTTGCCAATTTATAAGACTCGAAATCGAATGATGATGACTTAGGATCCAAAAAATGGGTCATAGCTCTAATCAGGTCCTACTTAAATTGCACCTTCATTAGAGACATCACTGGATCGATCTTCTGCATAATGCAATCATGATGTTCTTAACTAAATGTATTAAACCACCTATGTAAGGTTTTTGTGAGATAAGCATATTGGTCCATGTGGATTTCATTGACATACTCTAATCTGTTTTCGGTCCGATTCTCCATTTTACTATAGAATACAATAAGAAAACAGGAAAAAAAAAACAAAATTTTACAAAACTAAAGAAATACAAGGAAAAGAGATTACAAAGACTATGATTTTGAACATTAATAGAGTTGCAGCTTTACACTCACAGTGTCACATTACTTTTCATTTGTAGAAGAACAAACAAAACAAAACATAAAATGAGAATAGATGGAGAAATAAATAAAATGCGCATGCACGGGGAATGAGGGTAAGTTTTAAAGGTCCTCCAGCTCTGTAACCGAGGGTTACATCGAAGTTGGAATAGAACCGCCTAATCATCGTCAAGCAGTGTCATACATTACTACAACGTGATGGGTACAGAATGGCATTTCATCCTAATTTTCTAAATGACTCAAGTTCGACCATATCTAGACATGTATAAAAAAGAAATTTCATGATGGCCCATTAGGCCCCCTTTCCTCTTTTCTCCTTTTTTTTCTTCTTTTTTTCTTTCTAAATCACTCAAAACCTAGTTAGTATCACTATTTACAAAAATAATTCACAAGGTACACAATAAAATGAGAAAGACATATACAAGAAATTAAAGACCCTTTAGACATATTCAAGGAAATTGTTTCATGGCTAGCCCACTTTTGAAAAAGTGTCCTCAGTGGAGTTGCCATCCTATCGAGTCTAATTTTTTAATCATTTTTCTTAATTTTAATCTATATTAATTTAATATAAATTAAATCCTACCCATTTAATATAGATTACTCAACTAAACTAAGAAAAATTAATTTTTTTAAAAGGAGTCACCACCAACCTTAGTTGGAAAATAAAGTTAAGGTTAATTTGGTGGATTAACCTTAACTAGCTATTAGTTTACGAATTTTTCTAAAAAAATATGAATCAAAGATACTAGATTCGGGGGGCTAACCTATTAAAACTTAAATAGTTATCATGTAGAATTTTCAAGAATATTTAATAAAAGACCTTTATATTTTTACTTTTTATTTATCTGCTACTATGCTATTTATTATTATTTTTCATGTTTTTATATTTTTATAAGGTTTTGAATTTATGTAAACAAAAAAAACCTAAAGTCTAGAGTTTATTGTACTAATTTTTCTAATGTTTTTATTTTATTTAATTTTTTATAATTTTTATTTTATTTATTATGGTTTTTTTTCCTAACCTAAAGTTTTTATTTTATTATGGTTGCTCTGAAGGTGCCTACATACCTACTAACCAGGATCAAACCATCCGTAGTTCGCTTTTTCTTTTATAAAAATTTTAGTTTATTGGTTAATTTTATTTAATAAAAAGCATTGAGTTTACGTTATTTAATCATATTAATATGTTATTAAGAAAATACCTAGATGACCTAGATTATTAAATGATTATTTTTGAAAAATCTAAAATAACCTAAGTTTGGGAAAGCCTCATATTAAATTTTTATTTAAAAAAAAAACTCTAAGTGATAAAATCCTAAAATGCTATATTTTAACATAAAGTATTTTTATTAATATTATTTATTATTTATTTATTTATTTATTATTTTTATTTTAGAAAAACATTATACTAAAAAAAAAACTTTATTTTTGTATTTTTATTATTTTCTAAAATTTTACCTAATACTAAAAATTTTATTTATTTATTTTGATTCTTCTGAATTTTTTATTTTCTATTGTTATTATTATTTTATTTTATTTTTTATATATAATTTATTTTATCCTAGCTTATACTAAAAATTTATTTACTTTATTTTATTATTATTTTTGTTATAATACCTTGGCTTATACTAAAGGTTTTTATTTTTTATTTTTTGTATTTTGTTAATATTATTACTCATTGTCGAGTCTAATTTTTGAATTTTCCCCATTCCTAATCCAATCTAGACTAGACCCTATGCTCATCTAATATAGATCCTTGACTTGAGTTAGGAATTTCGTTTGATTTTTGGAGTCGCCACCCAACTGTTGTTGGGAAATATTGAATTAAGACTAAAGGAGCGGATTAGTCTTAATTTGGACCACTAGTCGTCGTTATTTCCTCTTCTCGTTTTTGTGAAGAGAGAAAAAGGGAAAATCAGAGTTTCTAAGTCCGGAGGCTAACCTATTAAAACCTTTATGGTTACCACCTAATCTCCTGAAATTGATCTTATTTAGAAATGTGCTTCATTGTGTTTCTGTTACTTTTTATTATATTATTTGAAAAAAATGATTTTTTTTATTTCATTTTATGGGTTGACCCGAATGGGTGCCTACGTACCTGCTAGTCAGGATCAAACAAGCCGTAGTTCGCTTTTTCTGAAAAATTTTAAGTGTGTTGGTGAATTTCAATTTTTTGATATCTATTTTGATTTATGTTTTTACCATTTTTGGGATTTTTTTCTAAAAAATCTAAGCCTAAGCTTTAATCTGATTTTTGAAAATGATTTTTAGGGAAAACATCAATTTTGGATTTATTTGTAGAAAAGGATTTTTCTAAGTATTAAAACTCATTTTTTTTTATGATTCTTTTATAATGTTTGAATTTTTTATGATTTTTATGATTTTATCCTAAGTCATTATCTATCCTATTTTGAAATCTAGAATTTTATTATTATTTTCTAATATTTTTATTACTTTTCTACATTTTTATTTTCTTTATTTTTATTTTTTTATATATTTTTTCCTTATTTATTATTTTTCTACATTATTAAATTCTAGAAAAAATCTAATTTCTACATTTTCCTATTTATTGAAAATAAAACAAAAATGAATAAATAAATAAATAACTAAATAACAAATAATAACTAATAAATAAACAAATAAATTCGAAATAAATAAACAAACAAAATAAATTAATTAAAAAAAATCCAAAAAATCCGACTTACCTGGATCCGGGTCGGTGCGCGGGTCGGGTCGGTCGGGTCGGGTTGGTCAGACACGGCGGCGGGGGTTGCTCGATCACGGTGTTCCGGCGGCCTTTTGCAGCGGGTGAAGTGTTGAATCCTAGCTTCTCGAGGGTGAGGAATCCAATGGTGGCGGTGGTTTGCTCCATAAACGCCTCCTGGTGGTTGCTCAGCTTCGATCGGCGGTCGCGGCTTTGATTTCCTCCGGTGCTCTCTGATTCACTCTTTTCTCTCACTTTCTCTCGCTTTTGATCTATCCTCCGGCTTCCTCACCTCCTCCTCTATTTATAGGCACTTGAAACCGAGCTGGATAAGCTCGGATTTCCTCCGATCGAAGCTAATCGGATTTTCGGTTAAAAAAACCAACTCCGATTTGTGTCTATCCATCGATTTGTTGCGATTTGATTCCAATTAGATAATGTTTATCTTATTTCTGTTGAAGATCTGTTGGATTTGTGCAAAAAATCGAATCGAAACGGCCAAAATACGAATTTTTCCTTCCGCCGACGATCTCCGGCTCGAGGTAGGAGACGATCACGCGCCCGGCGCGTGCACTTCCTCTAGCCAATCAGATGCTGCCACGTATCCTGGGTAAATGAAAAATTCGCAAAACGCGGAAACTGCTTCCCCCGCGTTTCGAACCCGTGACCGAGCCCCCCTGCGCGCGCCTTAGCCATGGTCCAGACCAGCTGAGCTAGCTCATTTTCCTTATTTTCTTTTATTCGCAAATTGCATATATGCAATGCGATTTTTTTTTTTTTGTATTTTTTGAAATTTCAAAAATTTGTAAAAATTATTTATTATTTATTATTTATTATTACCCTTTCTAAATCATTTTTCAAAATTGATGTTTTTTCCTATTTTTAATTATTTATGCTAAATTAGGGAAAAATTGGAAAAAATTAAAAAAAAAATTGGAAATTGATTATTATTAATTATTACTCCTTCTTAAGGCAAAAATGGGGTGTTTACAGCTGCCCCTTTTTGTAGTAAAGTTTGAAAAACTTGACTACAAAGACAAAAAAAAAAAAAACGCCATTTTTGGCCTCTTGAATAGGTTTTTGGTAGGAAAATGCTCCATGAGCTAATAATCCCACGATTTAAGATGGTCCTAACAATTTAGAATAGTGTTCCTTCCCAAAAAGTGCTTTATGGGCTGACTAATTGGCGATAGGACACGTCTCCAGTGTAGGAATGTATGAGAAATGATAATAGGAAGCGTCTTTATCAGACTTGCAACCTTTGGAAAGAAAATTTACTCAGGAAGCGCCCTTATGAGCTGGCTACCTGTCAACAGAAGCGTCTTGTTAGACTAGCAATTGTTTGGAAGAATATTTCCGAAAAGTGCCCCAAGAGCTGACTAATCGGGAGAATTTAGGAAAGTGCCCCTCATGGGCTGACTAACCTTGAATTGAATACCTCAAAAAGTGCCCCCTATGGGCTAAACATGAGAACAAGGTTTTAGGAAAGTGACCCCTATGGGCTGACTAACCTGGAATTGAATTTGTCTCAAAAAGTGCCCCATATGGGCTGACCATGAGAACAAGGTTTTAGGAAAGTGCCCCCTATGGGTTGACTAACCTTGGAATTGAATTTGTCTCAAAAAGTCCCCCCTATGGGCTGACCATGAGAACAAGGTTTTAGGAAAGTGCCCCCTATGGGCTAACTAACCTAGGATTGAATTGTCTCAAAAAGTGCCCCCTATGGGCTAACCATGCGAACAAAGTTTTTAGGAAAGTGCCCCCTATGGGCTGACTAACCTGGAATTGAATTGTCTCAAAAAGTGCCCCCTATGGGCTAACCATGAGAACAAAGTTTTAGGAAAGTGCCTATTATGGGCTAACTAACCTGGAATTGAATTGTCTCAAAAAGTGCCCCCTATGGGCTGACCATGAGAACAAGGTTTTAGGAAAGTGCCCCCCTATGGGCTGACTAACCATGAATTGAATACCTCAAAAAGTGCCCCCTATGGGCTAACCTTGAGGTAGATTTTTAGGAAAGTGCCCCCTATGGGCGACTAACCTTTGATGGGATTGTCTCAAAAAGTGCCCCCTATGGGCTAACCATGAGAACAGATTTTTAGGAAAGTGCCCCCTATGAGCTGACTAACCTGGAATTGAATTTGCCTCAAAAAGTGCCCCCTATGGGCTGACCATGAGGATAAAGTTTTAGGAAAGTGCCCCCTATGGGCTGACTAACCTGGAATTGAATTTGCCTCAAAAAGTGCCCCCCTATGGGCTAACCATGGGGACAAAGTTTTAGGAAAGTGCCCCCTATGGGCTGACTAACCTGGAATTGAATTTGTCTCAAAAAGTGCCCCCTATGGGCTAACCATGAGAACAAAGTTTTAGGAAAGTGCCCCCTATGGGCTGACTAACCTGGAATTGAATTTGTCTCAAAAAGTGCTCCCTTTGGGCTAACCATGAGGACAAAGTTTTAGGAAAGTGCCCCTTATGGGCTGACTAACCTGGAATTGAATTGTCTCAAAAAGTTCCCCCTATGGGCTGACCATGAGAACAAGGTTTTAAGAAAGTGCCCCCTATGGGCTGACTAACCTGGAATTGAATTTGCCTCAAAAAGTGCCCCCTATGGGCTAACCATGAGGACAAAGTTTTAGGAAAGTGCCCCTATGGGCTAACTAACCTAATGTAAAAATGATATCTCAAAAAGGTGCCTTTATAGGCTGACTTTAGAAAAGACATAGGGAAGTGCCCCTTTTTGGGCTGACTACCCTATTATGGGGAATGTTTAGACAAATGCCCCACTATGGGCTGACTCATTTTGTGCTTTTGAATATGCTTTCTACATCCTGAACTAAATGATGTGATAGTTATGCTTGCCAGTTTATCGTGGATAGCAACCAAACAACCGAACCTTCGTGCTGGTTTGCTTCTGATTCTTTTCTTCTTATCTTGACATGGGGTTGAAAATTTTGATGTGCTCCCTTTCTTTATGCGCAAGGCTCTTTTGACGGTAACGTTATCCTACTAATGTGCTAAGTTCTAATGCTCAAAAGTAGATAGAATTATCTTACCAAATACAATGAGATTCATTATCATTTCAGCATTTATCTTTCATTGGTGATATGGTGGGTAATGTGTTTAGGAATATTTGTTGTGATGAGAATTGATTGTTGATCATTCAGGGATATTAACTTTGCTTGTAAAAAGTAAAAATTTGACTCGACGAAATTTATATCGAACATTGGCTTTCATAAACATTGGCAAAATTTCAATTTCCTTGCCTAAGGATAATACATCTTTACAGCATCTGTGTTAATGGGGTCTCTCAATTCTGGACCATCCATTTGAGTTAATATCAGAGCACTTCCCGATAAAACCTTTTTCACCACATAAGGGCCTTCATAGTTTGGGGTAAATTTCCCTCTAGAGTCTTGGGCGTTCGGGAGAACCTTCCTTAGTACCAGATCCCCCTCTTTAAAGTACCGAGGTCTCATCTTCTTGTTAAATGCTCGGGCCATTCTTTGTTGATAACACTGGCCATGACAAAGTGCGGTAAGTCTTCTTTCATCAATCAGATTCAGCTGATCAAGCCTCTTCTTTACCCAATCTGATTCGGCTAACTGAGTTTCTGACAGGATTCTGAATGATGGTATCTCAACTTCAACTGGTAGCACTGCTTCAGTACCATATACCAATGAATAAGGGGTAGCTCCCGTAGATGTTCTTATTGAAGTCCTATAAGCCATGAGAGCAAATGGTAACATTTCATGCCAATCTTTGTAAGTTGTTGTCATTTTCTCGATGATCTTCTTAATATTTTTGTTAGCTGCTTCTACTGCCCCGTTCATTTGAGGTTGGTGGAGTTGAATTTCTGTGGTCTATGTGAAATTGCTGACATAAACCTGTCATCGATTTATTGTTGAGATTGGTATCGTTGTCGGTGATGATGGACTCAGGAACTCCATATCGGGCTATTATGTCCCTTTTTAAGAAGCGGACTATTACCCCTTTTGTGACATTGGTGTATGATGAAGCTTCTACCCACTTGGTGAAGTAATCAATCGCTACCAGTATAAATCTATGGCCGTTAGATGCTGTCGGAGTGATAGGGCCTATTATGTCGATTCCCCACATGGAGAATGGCCATGGTGCGGATAACAAGTGTAGCTCATTGGGCAGAGCATTTATCCGGTTTGCGTAGACTTGACACAGATGACAATGCTTGACATATTTTATGCAATCTGATTCCATGGTCAACCAATAATATCCTAACCTCATGATTTTTCGGGCTAACATGTAGCCATTCATATGAGGTCCACATACTCCTTCATGTACTTCTTTCATCAGTTCACGTGCTTCATCTTTGTCCACACATCTCAACAAGTGGTATCAACTGATCTTTTGTATAGAATAGACCTACCTAATAGGAAATGGCTTGCCAACCTTCTAAGTGTTCTTTGGTCATTTTCGCCAGCCATTTCGGGGTATTCACCTTCATGGAGAAAGGTCTTGATGTCGTGATACCAGGGTTTGTCATCTTGTATCTTTTCAATTGTTAAACAGTAGGCGGGTCGACTTTCGATGTCTATTTTCATCGGTTGAACTTCGGCTCCTCCTGTTATCTGGATCATAGATGCTAGTGTGGCTAGGGCATCTGCGAACTGATTCTGAGTTCTCGGGATGTATGTGAAAGTGATTGCCTTGAATTCTTCAATCAGCTCTGTCAAGTGTTGATGATATGGTACCAGTTTGGGGTCTTTAGTCTTATATTCCCCTCTTATCTGTAGTATAATGAGTGACGAATCCTCGTATACCTCTAATTCGCAGATTCCCATTTGGCAGGCCATTTTGAGGCTAAGGATACATGCTTCATATTCTGCGATATTATTGGTATAGGGAAATGTAAGTCTCGTCGCTGCGGGGAATTGAGTGCCATCTGGGGATATCAATACTGCCCCAACTCCGCAACCGAATGCATTGGCAGCTCCATCGAAAAACAATTTCCACTTCGGGTTCTGCTCTATCCCAAAGTCTTCTATCGGCCTATCTTCCACTGTCAATATATTCTCATCCGGAAATTGGGCCTGTAGTTCTTGGGAATCTGTCTCGACAGGGCATTCCGCCAATTGGTCGGCTAAGGCTTGCCCTTTCATCAAGTTCTGATTTACGTATGTAATGTCGAACACAGATAGGAGCATTTGCCACTTAGAGATTCTCCCTATCAAAGCTGGCTTCTCTGCCAAGTATTTCAAAGGATCATGTCTTGTCAGCAGCTCAACATGATAGTAAAGGGTATACTGCCTTAGCAGATGCATGACCCAAATTAAAGCACAACAAGTCTTCTCCACCTCTGAGTACCTCTGTTCCCCGTCTGTGAACTTCTTGCTCAGATAATACATGGAGCGCTCTCTTCCCTCATCATCTTTCTACCCCAGCACACATCCCATAGATTCAGGGAGTATAGTGAGGTATAAGAATAAGGGCTTTCCTTGTTTTGGGACTATCAAGACCGGAGGTTTTATAAGATAGTCTTTGATCGTCCTGAATGCCTCTTCACATTCGTTGTCCCATTCTATTGTGGCGTTCTTCTTCAACAGACGGAATAGTGGCCGGCATTTGTCAGTGAGCTGTGAGATAAAACGAGCTATGTAATTTAATCTTCCCAATAAGCTTCTTACTTCTTTAACGGAGCGTGGGGAAGGTAATTCTAATATGGATTTTACCTTGTCAGGGTCGATTTTAATGCCCTCCTGGTTTATGACAAACCCTAACAATTTCCCCGTTGTGACCCCGAAAGTACATTTTTCTGGGTTTAACTTGAGCTGGAATTTTCTCAGTCGTTTAAAAAATTTCCTTAGGATATCTATATGGCTTTCTCCTTTTTTGGATTTGGCTATCATGTCATCGACATATACTTCAACCTCTCGATGCATCACGTCGTGAAGTATAGCGACTATGGCTCTCTGATACGTTGCCCCGGCGTTTTTTAAACCGAAGGGCATGACCTTGTAACAGAAAGTTCCCCACGTTGTGATGAAGGTCGTTTTGGTTTTATCTTCCTCAGCCATTTTTATTTGATTATATCCTGAAAAACCGTCCATGAATGAGAAGAGATGGTTTCCCGCAGTGTTGTCTACTAGAACATCAATGTGAGGTAGGGGGAAGTTATCCTTTGGCGTAGCTTGGTTTAAGTCCCAAAAGTCTACGCATACGCGTACTTTTCCATTCTTTTTTCATGACGGGGACTATATTTGCTACCTATTTTGGGTAGTTGGATACTTCAATGAACCCTACTTCTAGCAGTTTCTTGACTTCTTCTTTGATTTTTAGTAAGATGTCCGGCCTAAATCTCCTCAGTTTTTGTTTTTTAGGTTTGACATCTTCCCATGTGGGAAGCCTGTGAACTACTATTGACTGGTCTAGCCCTGGCATGTCACCATATGACCAGGCAAACACATCAGCATATTCCGTTAATAGCTCGATTATCTCACGTTTTTGCTCGGCACCAAACTGGTCCCGATTTTAAGGTTCTTAGGGTTTTCCATGCTTCCTAGATTTACTGTCTCCACAAGCTCGTCGATCGAGATTCCGCTTTGTTCATATTTTAGCCAATTTTCTTGTATTATTTCGTGGTCTAGGATATCGCCTTCAACAACTGACTCAGCAGCGTTGGAAACGATATTAGCGTTTTTACTTTCTACCTGCGCGAAATATCCTTGATGTTCGATGGTAGGAGATCTGAGTAAAATGAAAGCATATATATATAAGAAGGAAAACAAACTGTAATTGAACTTGATAAAGAATCTCAATAAAATTTGTTTAATAATTTTTCTCTACTTTTGAGCTAACCTAACGCTAGTGATAAGATAACAAAACCAATTGTTCAGAGCTGGATGCTGGTTGGACGTGCGGGGGGTTGATTTCCCTTTACTGTCGTCCTCTTCATTTATCCGCAGCTATTGAATGATGTTTGCCTTTCAGAAAGATTGTTGGAGAGGTGGGATGCACATCTAGGTGTCGATCAGCTTCCTCTTCATTCTGCCTTTGACACCTTTCGTTTGCGCTTCTTTTGCGACCGTAGGAATGTACCCTAGTCCAAACGTCCCATGCTGCCCCTCTTTAAACTGATGGCCCTCCTTGCTGGTTACCATGTTCACTTCATTGAAGATCTGCAGCCCCAGGTCTTCTGAACCCTCTTCCCCAATGTAAGGTATGGCAGTCTCCTTATATATGGCGTAATCCTGCTCGCCCAGTACAGTGACTATCTGCCCGTTTGCGATGAATTTGACCTTTTGGTGGAGACTAGAGGGGATGGCTCCAGCAGCATGTATCCAGGGTCGTCCCAAAAGTAGGTTGAAAGACCTTGGGATGTCAAGGACCTGGAAGGAGATGTGGAATATTTGTGGACCGATTTCCACCGGTAGGCCCACCTCCCCTACTATGTCTCTTTTGGACCCGTCGAAGGCTCTAACCACCTGTGGAGCTAGGTTTTATGTTGCTTGGATCGACCCCCAGTAAGTCGAGCGTTGCCAATGGGCAAATGTTGAGGGATGATTCGTTGTCGATAAGTACCCGGGAGACAATGGTGTCATTGCACCTGACCATTATGAACAGTGGTTTGGTATGTTGGTTTCCCTCTTCTCCTAGCTCTTCCGGAGAGAAGGATATTTGGCCCATTGCGAAGATGGAGTCCGCCACGTGACCTAATTTGTCTGTAGCGATACCTTCCGGGACCTGAATCTTTTTCAGCACTTTAAAGAGTGCTTCCCTATGAGGCTCGGATGTTATGAGAAGGCCCATGAGTGATATCTGCGCTGGAACCTTATTTAATTGTTCCATGATCTTGTATTCGTTGGCCTTAACCATCTTCGTAAATGCAGCAAGTCCCTCTTCCTCTTCTTCCCCTTTTTCCACGGTGGGCTCTTCAGTCGAGCCTTTATACTTTAGATCATATAATCTCCCAGAGCGGGTGATGCCTCCCACTATAGGAGGTCGCTCTTGTTTGAGGGCCTGATAGTCGAACGGTGCAGCCTTGTAATTATCTGCCGGTATCGGGACATTGAATACATATCTTTTTCTTGGGATTTGTACCTTAGTTGATTGTCCCTCACAGCATTGTATAAACCTGGGCTTCTGATGAGAGTTGATCATGTGGACAGTCTTCCCCTCTTCCTTTGCTGGGTTGTCTTCCTTCTCAAACTCTGGTCCCCATCCACTAGGTGGCCCTTGCTCAGTCGGGGTATAAGAATAGTTCACTAAATACTGAAATCTCCCGTGTGATTCGCCCAAAGTGCCGACCGTTGGGTCTCCAGCTAACCACCTTCTTTTAATGTGCGCCTTTGGTGTTTCCTTTGGAGCTTGGTGGGATTGCTTCTTCTGTTACTCTGTCATATTCTGCCTTGGGGCTTCTTTGGGAGCTGACTCCTCTGACGTGATCATGTTGATGGCGGGCTTGTGATTGGGCAGTGGGTTGGTGTTGACATTGGGTGCTGGGGCGTTTACGAAATCCAATTGTATGATTCCTGCATCAATTAAGTCTTGGATTTTGTGTCGGAGCCTCCAGCACCTATCTGTGGAATGCCCCTCCTGACCCATGTGGTAGTCACACTTGAGGCTTGAGTCGAAATTCTTGGGCTTGTATCGGTCATTGGGGACCTCGAAGCTAATTAAGTTGTCTGCCCTCAACCGAGCGAAGACTTGACTGAGTGGGATAGGGATTGGAGTGAACTGCCTTGGGACCTTGATAGCCTGAGTTTGACCCGTTGTGGGTTGCTGGACTGGGGTACTCGTGGTCTGAAATGTAACACGAGTCCCGGCTTTTTCTGCTTTGCTAGAGTGGACCGTGCTGACAGTGGACTCTTTAGCTCTGTTTCCTCCCACAGGCCTTTGTGTCGGTGTGACCCTAGGAGGCTCCATTGTTTGGAGTCTACCGGTGGTGATGGCATTCTCAATCCTACACCCCGCAGCCACTACCTCTGCAAAACTGGACGAGGTCTGGCCTACCAGGTGTGAAAAGTAGGTCTTGTCCAGGGTATTGACAAATATGGATGTCAATTCCTTCTCAGATATCAGGGTTGCTACCCTGGCGGCCTGGGCTCTCCAACGTTGAGCATACTCCTTAAACGGCTCAACATGTCTTTTTCGGAGACTCCCCAGGTCGATTACAGATGGGGCGACTTCAATATTGAACTTATATTGATCATAAAACGCCCGGGCTAGCTTCTCCCAGGTGTTGATAATGTTGAAGTCCAGGTGGGCATACCAGACCAGTGTAGGGCCTATGAGGCTGTCCTGGAATGTCTAGAGCATGAGCTGGTCGTATTGAGCATATTTGCTCATTTTCCGGGCATATAGCCTGGTATGCATTTTGGGGCAGCCGGTCCCATCATACTTTTCAAACTCTGGGGTCTTGAACTTTTCAGGGTATATCTCTTCCATGTATGCTGGCAAATTGGTGATTCCGGCCTGTTCAAAACCATCAGGGCCTTCAATGCTTTTCATCTTGTCATGGAGCTGCTGGAAGAGTCGCTTCTCCATCTCCTTCTGCCTCTCTTCCATTTCCCTCTTCAGGTCGTCAGAGGTCGGCCCCAGGTTGACTTTTGGCTCATATTCAAAAGCCGAGTTAAGGTGGGAATTGATCTCCTCATATTCCGAAGGCTGTCCCTCCACTGCTTTTCCCTTTCTGGCCCCTGAATACTCTTCCTGGGTTGGCTGAGTGTTGCGCAGGAGGCCGATGCTTTTAGTTAAGAGGTGAACCTGGGCAGCCAGTTGTTGGACTGTTTGTTCTAGGGACATGATCCTAGAGTTCGAGGCAGCTTCAGCATTGGTGTTGTTGCGGTTGTCACTGCTCTTGGCCATTTTTGTTCTTGAGCGCGTGAGAACTGGGCTTCTAGGAGGGTTCGATTGTTTGGAAGCTATTTTGATACCTAGATTCGCATTTTGTTTTGCTTTTAGTGTAATGAATGCACGAATGATATGCATGTGTCACGCAGATGCTAAAAGTAAAAGGGTTGACAACTGATTGACAATGTAATATTGAAACTTCACTTTTATTAATATTAAAAATTCTGGAGTTCAAAATAAAATATTACAAATAAAGATCTACTTCCTAGTTCTTTTAGTCTTCTGTTGTGGAGGCTCAGACTTCCCACTGATGACGGCTTCCAATTCCTTGACTTTGGCTTGGCATTTCTCCAATTGTACTTCTAAGGCCTTGTTCCTTTGGTCGGATTCTTTGAAACGTCCCTTCCAGATGTCTTTCTTATGATCCGCAGCTTCAAAGTATACCTCCATTCGGGCCCTGACCTGCTCCAGGTAGATTTCTGTCTCTGGGTTGATCTTGTCTGGTCTTGGTTGGGTGACGTCTGGAACCTGGTACGCTCTTTCCCCTGTTTGGTATAACTGGCGGATTACAAACTCTCCGGTGGCTCGGTGTTTTCCCACTTCGCCATCTAGCTCCCCGAGGTCCACATTCGGGCTTTTAATTCTGGCTTCCCAAAGTGCTTTGACCTCTGTCAGCTTCACAAACTTCTCAGCTACTAACAGGTTCGAATCTTGATACTCAAAGGTAACTGCTTGTACCGAGGGCCGATAAACTATGTCTTGGATAGTGCCGAACTGGCGGACCACTAAGTTTGGGTGATATCCGATACATCCGCTGATTCCGATTAAAGGCACGGCTTGGAAGTTACTGCAGGTCAAGATAATTTTGTTATAGCAACTCCACTTGGTTGTCCATAGAATGTCCTCGGCACTAAAGCTCCTAAGCAGCTCTACCTAACTGTGGCTGGTAAGGTCGTTGGGTAGCTTTACCTTTTCTATACATGAATCCACCAGATCCACCTGTTGGGCTAAGGTTTTCCTGACCATGTTCAACCCGAAGCATTTGAGGTGGCTTACAAACCATATTAGCAGAAGGTTGAGGCTGGAGCGAAGGATCCCATGGCCTTTTTTCTTGAGGAAGTTTAAATTCCGGATCTGTTCAGCCAGTAGAGCCGGGATGTAGGATCTTCCCTCCAGGAATTGGGTCACCAGCTCTGCAACCCTGTAGTGAATATAGAAGGTCCCGGTGGGGAATAGTATGGTGGCGAAGGCTGTCAAGATGAAAGCGCTCACCCTTCTCTGTCTGTAAGTCTTGGGGTCTCCACACAGGATGTCCTTTCTATCCCCACTGTCATCTCGGGCAATAAACCAGGCTTCTAAATCATCCATTCGTATGCAATATCCATTACAGTCTGCTAGGGCTTTGTTGACTGCTGTTTTACGGATGCCTAATAATCTGCTGAAGGTACCGGCTGGCCCGGCCTCAAGGTCTGGCATATAGATTTGATCAGTCAGTGCTGGAGCCTGTAGCAACTGGGTGTACTCTTCTAGGGTAGGGGTGATCTCATGCGGCCCGATAAAGAAAGCAGCGAGCTTAATTTCCCATAATTGGAGCATGGCCCGGACTAAAGGCAAATTCACCTCTATCCTTGTCAGTGAGAGGATGGGGCCGATCTTTTGCTGGATGAAGGCCTGCTCCTCTAGGTTGTACAAGGTGAACCAATGGTCCAGTACCAATTTTGGGTCCAAAGGTTTGTACACCCGAATTTCTTTGCGGAGGAGACGATCGACTGTACTGCTAGCCATCTATTATAATAAGAAACAACCTAGTTACAAACAGAACTATGAAAATGTTACAGGGAAATAGTCCTGAACTCCAAGGACAAAATAACAAACCATTACATTGTCATCCAATTGTCAACCCCTTATGATGTTATGTATGCAAGTAGGTTGGTTCTAACTGGTTCCCGAGCTCTATGGCCTCCCGCATTCTCGGAGAAATGGATCTCAGGCCATATCCAAGCATAAGGTGGGGTAGCCTAATGGTCCCGAATGGTGAATCAACTCACTTCGCCCGAAACCTACACAATGGCTCCCCGTCTTAGGTTTCTAGGACGGTCCGGGTTCGACCGCATCTACTCACACAAACATATGTATGCATGCTAAACCCCCACAATAAAGAAAAACTGAAAATCTAACTAATCCCTGAAAAGTTAGCAAAAGAATGAAACACATTTATTAAAGATAACAAATTGAAGAGATTCAGGTGGCTAGCCTACTAGCATGGGTCCCCAGTGGAGTCGCCATCCTGTCGAGTCTAATTTTTTAATTTTCCCCATTCCTAATCCGATCTAGACTAGACCCTATGCTTATCTAATATAGATCCTTGACTTGAGTTAGGAATTTCATTTGATTTTTGGAGTCGCCACCCAATTGTTGTTGAGAAATATTGAATTAAGACTAAAGGAGCGGATTAGTCTTAATTTGGACCACTAGTCGTCGTTATTTTCTCTTCTCGTTTTTGTGAAGAGAGGAAAAGGAAAAACCAGAGTTTCTAAGTCCAGAGGCTAACCTATTAAAACCTTTACGGTTACCACCTAATCTCCTGAAATTGATCTTATTTAGAAATGTGTTTCATTGTGTTTCTGTTACTTTTTATTATATTATCTCAAGAAAATGATTTTTTTTATTTCATTTTATGGGTTGACCCGAATGGGTGCCTACGTACCTGCTAGTCAGGATCAAACAAGTCGTAGTTCGCTTTTTCTGAAAAATTTTAAGTGTGTTGGTGAATTTTAATTTTTTGAAATTTATTTTGATTTATGTTTTCACCATTTTTGGGATTTTTTTCTAAAAAATCTAAGCCTAAGCTTTAATCAGATTTTTGAAAATGATTTTTAGGGAAAACATCAATTTTGGATTTATTTGAAGAAAAGGATTTTTCTAAGTGCTAAAACTCATTTTTTTTTTATGATTCTTTTATAATGTTTGAATTTTTTATGATTTTTATGATTTTTTATGATTTTATCCTAAGTCATTATCTATCATATTTTGAAATCTAGAATTTTATTATTATTTTCTAATATTTTTATTACTTTTCTACATTTTTATTTTCTTTATTTTTATTTTTTTATATATTTTTTTCTTATTTATTATTTTTCTACATTATTAAATTCTAGAAAAAATCTAATTTCTACATTTTCCTATTTATTGAAAATAAAACAAAAACAAATAAATAAATAAATAACTAAATAACAAATAATAAATAATAAATAAACAAATAAATTCGGAATAAATAAACAAACAAAATAAATTAATTAAAAAAAATCCGGAAAATCCGACTTACCTAGATCAGGGTCGGTGCGCGGGTCGAGTCAGTCGAGTCGAATCGAGTCGGGTCGGTCAGACACGGCGGCAGGGGTTGCTCGATCACGGCGTTCCGGCGGCCTTTTGCAGAGGGTGAGGTGTCGAATCCTAGCTTCTCGAGGGTGAGGAATCTAATGGTGGCGATGGTTTGCTCCAGAAACGCCTCCTGGTGGTTGCTCAGCTTCGATCGGCGGTCGCGGCTTTGATTTCCTCCGGTGCTCTCCGATTCACTCTTTTCTCTCACTTTCTCTCGCTTTTGATCTGTCCTCCGGCTTCCTCACCTCCTCCTCTATTTATAGGCACTTGAAACCGAGCTGGATAAGCTCGGATTTCCTTCGATCGAAGCTAATCGGATTTTCAGTTAAAAAAACCAACTCCGATTTGTGTCTATCCATCGATTTGTTGCGATTTGATTCCAATTAGATAATGTTTATCTTATTTCTGTTGAAGATCTGTTGGATTTGTGCAAAAAATCGAATCGAAACGGCCGAAATACGAATTTTTCCTTCCGCTGACGATCTCAGGCTCGAGGTAGGAGACGATCACGCGCCCAGCACGTGCACTTCCTCCAGCTAATCAGATGTTGCCATGTGTCCTAGGTAAATGAAAAATTTGCAAAATGCGGAAACTGCTTCCCCCGCGTTTCGAACCCATGACCGAGCCCCCCTGCGCCCGCCTTAGCCATGGTCCGGACCAGTTGAGCTAGCCCATTTTCCTGATTTTCTTTTATTCGCAAATTGCATATATGCAATGCGATTTTTTTATTTTTTTGTATTTTTTGAAATTTCAAAAATTTGTAAAAATTAATTATTATTTATTATTGCCCTTTCTGAAATCATTTTTCAAAATTGATGTTTTTTCTTATTTATTTTTATTTTTTGAATATTTTTAATTATTTATGCTAAATTAGGGAAAAAATGGAAAAAATGAAAAAAAATTGGAAATTGATTATTATTGATTATTACTCCTTCCTAGGGCAAAAATGGGGTGTTTACACTCATTTTTTAAGACTTTTATTAAATTGTTTTCTAAAATATTTACATTTTTATTTTATTTTTAAAAAATTCCTTAGATTTTTTTTTTTTTTTGCCATTAGTTGATGGTATACACCACAACAACCCAATTGGTACTTTATTATTATTATTTTTTAACTATAGACAAGTCTAAAAAAATCTAATAATAAATAAAATAAACATATAAAAAACAAATAAAAGAAAATGAAATAAAATAAAAATATCACCAACCGGAGTGTTGGATAACACGCGGGTTGGGTCGTAGGTTCGAATCAGATCGCGGTAGCAAGGCTCCTCATCAGCTACGATCTGGTGGTCATTAAGGGTGGCTAAGGAGTGCTTTCCTAGGTTTTTAGGGGGTGGGGAATTGATTGGTGGTGGGTTTTTTGCCTAAAAATTAGCTTAGGGTGGTGGTTCAAAGATGGCCGACGAGCGATGGTGGTGGTGTTTTTCGATCTCCATAAACGAAGTGTTCCTGAGTGCAAAAAGGAGCTTTTTTAAATCCTCTTGTCGTAAAGAAGCCACCAATACCCTTAATTAGCTACAATTTAGTGTGTAATGTGAACTATCCTAGAGAGAAGGTGGTGGCCAGCGGTGGGTATTTCTAGAGAGAGAAAGCTCATGGCCGAAGTTTACGAGTGTGCTTTTAGTGATTTTTTTCCAGCCCCTTACTTCTAGTGCTTCTACGGTATTTATAGACACGTTCCATTGCTTCCGATAAGCTTCAAATATATGTGAATCAAATTTGTGATACTCCACCAAAAACCCTTAAGTTTATCCTTTGATTTAATCCTTTTTTTTATATATAAAGATTGATATTAATCTTTGTTTTTAGTTGGAATTGGATCGGATTACGTTGAGAAACGAGTTTGTTTTGCGCGGATTTGCTCAAATCCGCTTTCATTCCTCCTTCTCAAGCTCCAGCGTTTGTTTAGGGAAGAAGATCACAAGCCTTGCGTGTGACTCCTTTAGTCAATCATGTGCTGCCACGTGGCAGCTAGAAGAAAAAGAAAAAAGAAAAACGGCACAAAGTGCCTTAGGTGGGATTTGAACTCATGACCTGGGAGCTTCCTCTCACACACTGAACCAATACACGAACTAGTTAAGCTAGCCCATTTCTAAATTTATTATTACAATTAATTTACATATAAGCTAATGGTCCTAATTAATTTTTATTGATTTGAGGTTCCCGAACTTAATTTGAAGTCTCATATTTCCTTATTTTTGTTGAAAATGTTCATAGTTTTCATTAATTTTGGCTATTTTGTTATTTTTTATTTTTTTTAAGTTTTTTTTCATTTACTTTGACTTTATTCATTTTTTCTTTTTCTTTTCTTTTTTTTTTGTTTTTTATTATACATATATTTATATTTGTAAACCAAATTTTTTTATTATTAGTATTATTTTTATTTTTTCATTATTTATTTATTTATTTATATTTTAAACAAATTTAGATAGGGGCAAAAATGGGTTGTCAATAAAAGGTTATGAATATCCCTTTATTCTATGCATGACTTAAATGAGTTAATAAATGGTTGCTTGCTTAACTATTGTATTGGTGCATGTGGTTTACGATAGACTTGTTCATGTTCATATATTTTTGGATTATACTAACTAAGCGTTGACTTGCCATTCGGGAAATTTCTTTTTCAACTATAGTTATAGACAAACATGGGTTATATGATGAGGAACTAATGAATTATACATAGGATGGGAGCGGCATAGAATATATATACTATTATAATGACTAGGAAGTGAGGGAAGTTGCATATAGTGTTATGACTAGATTGGGAGGATGTTATTTCCATCTAGAAGATGAGACTATACCTATCTTTTAAATGCTACCTCAGTGGTATTGATAATTAGTCTTTCATAAGTATTAATGTACTAAATTACTTATGGATGTTAAATTGTAGATTTCAGAGTGAAGCTCAATTGAGCTATTGAGTTATATTGATGGATAATTTATATTATTATGAGTTTGATAGGTACTATAGGTTTATTGGAACTAATTAATTTAAGAGTTTTAATGTATTTTACCTTATAAGAACATATGATGAATTGTAAGGTCTTGAATTCTAAGACATTATAACATATATATGGCATTATTGTAGTTGTATATGTTTTCTCTTCTTTTCTTTTTTTCCGTTTGTTTAGGATCATTCGAGCACAATTTCTTATTTATTTAATCATCGGTTGTGCATGTAATTTGGGTTGGTAATTCTTTGATATTCTAAATGTTATCTGGTCGTTGTGTTTAATTATGTACATTCAACCTGGACATAGATTTTACAAGTTTGTATCTAAGGTGAATGGTTTACCAAAAGAAAGGTTATTTGAGGGTTAATATCTATCATGGGAAGAATAATTTCACTAATATCCTTTTACTCAAATTTCCGCCCCACCCTCACCATAATAGCGACATTTATCACAAACATTGACAGTCCCGAGGAAGCATCGTGGGTTAGAACCTCCCACAAATAGTCACACATGAACATGGAATTGGAGGTGGCCAGAGGCAAACGTAAAGTGTACATGGGACATGGGAGGCATTTTCTTCTTTCTTCATCGCAAACTTCCATCAAACAGCAACAATTCCATGTAGAACCCGAAATTCATGACAATTTTTCCATTGTGTACGCCATGTTTGCATTAAAATAATAAATAAATGAAGAAGAAGAAGCTAAAATAGTTAGGTTCATTATTTATCACAGCCTCTCCTCTTCTCTACTCAACTCTACTCCATCCCTTTGTCGGTAACTTTGCCCCACGCTTCATTACGCACAACCACCACCACTAATAATGGTAAAGTGAGCTCCAGCTGGGGGTCTTTTTTGAAGGAAGCACTAGGCACGAGGCACGACCACTTGCCCCTCTCTCATAAAGGAAAATACTTTGTTCATTAATGTCCTTCCGTGGACAGTTGCATACTTAGATAAATGTAATAAATATTTGGGGAATTCTCAATGATTCCTAAATCTTGACCTCGCTATGGGTATATTTTTAAAACTTATAATATGTATTTTATTATTTTTATAAATTCTAATAAATTGATAATATAAAATTGTTTTTTTTAATTCAATAAAAATACAATAAAATGAAAGCTTAAAAGTTTTAAAATATATTGCGATAAATTTAAGGGATACCCTCATATAAGATCTCGGTGTAGATATGATTGATTTGTAACTTGTAATTGCTTTGTACAAAGTCAATCGAATGGATAATTACGGGAAAAAAATGTATTTTTTTATTTATATATTTAGAGATATTTCGATCTTTTCACTTGTCCACATTGAAAAAAATTAGAGGATAATTCACGGATTAAATAATGACATCATTAATATAAAAATCTGACACCATCATTTTTAGTAAAATAAAGAGGAAGATTGCAAACTTGATTCCATGTTACTAGATTAACTATCATCTTTATCCTTCGTTACCATAAAAACTCACAAATAAAAAAAAAAATCATTCTTCTAATTCATAATACTTTTAGATCATGAGTGAGTATGATTAGAAATTGGATGTCTATGCTTACCTTTTCATAACATTTGCTATCACGAGTATTAGGATTTAGGAAGCATTCATTATACGAAATAAGTAAAAAAATTTAACATATACATCTTTAATCAAGTGCCTTATGGTATGGGGTAACATTATCCTAAATAATGATGGGAATAAATGCTTAAAAATATATAAACAAGGTAATAGAAATCAGGACTCTCATAAAAAAAATACAATTCAAACTATTTATAAAAAATACTAGTTCCTTTCGTCAATTAATTTAATGGATCTTACATAGGGTTTAATTAATCTTGATCAATCCTTTAGCATAAACATATTAACTTATAGCGTAAATAACCAAAATACCAAATTGATTACACTTTAGAATTTTTTACTTAATTTTTTAAGTCAGGCCAATGACCTTCTTCATGTTTTTTCCGTTTTTTTTTCTTCTTTCCTCTCATTTTAAGAAAATTCAATAAAATAATATATTAAAATAAGGAAAATATAATTATATATTTTTTTCCTTTATAATATTAAATTTCTAATATATCCCTATGACTCAGACTTAATAGCCCTTTATTTATTTAGCTTTAAAAAAATCGAATGATTTTTTTTAACCAACAATATGATTTTTGAACATTTTTATTTAATAAGTACATGGACTTTTTCAACCTTTTTTCTTATCCAATCAAAATTTTTACTGTAATTATGACAAAGAAAAAAAAAAGATAATTTATTCAAATATTATAATTTTTCAAACATAATATTCTTAATAGATATATAACATATGCAAATAAAATAAATATAAGATTAAATAAAAAAATAGAAATATTAGAAAAAAAATACATTTTTAATTTTTAACGGTTATCTACTTTTGTATTTTATTTTTTATTTTTTTTCTATTTAAGTTTTTAGTATTTTTTAAAATCTTTTATAAAAGTAGGACTTTCTAGCTTTTTTTTTCTTACTTCTAATTATTATGAATGCATCTATTATTATTTTTATTATATTATTTCATTATATATATTTAATATCATTTTAATAGAATATTATTTTGTATTTAATATTATTTTATTAATTCAATTATTATATACTAATTTAAATTTGATATAGATTATGGATGAATAGAAAAATTTAATAAAAAAATTTATAAAATTTTAAAAGTATTAAAAAAAATTAAGGACTAAAATAAAGGAACAGTTAAAGTAATACGAGAAATGCCGTGTTGGAATTTCCACATTCGCATCTAACATAAGAAGCTTCGTTCACCTTCTTAGGTGTACAGTGAAGACAACCTCAGACGGAACAGGACCAGGACGCTCATATATAAAAAGAACCTATTTCCGGGCAATTTCCTTCATCTTGCTATTGCAGTTGCATAAACAAGTATATATACATACGTAGTTTTAGTGCAATATTGTTCTGAGAAAATTCTGGTTCTGTGAAGATCCGAAGAATGGGAGGAGGCAACGGCCAAAAATCCAAGATGGCTCGTGACAAGCACATGGTGGAGAAGCAAAAAGCTGCTAACAAAGGTTGTATGTTTTTTTTGCCCCATTTTTGCTTATACTCTTCACAAGTTTCAATCATTTTATTGAAAAATTCAATACCCAGTAGTTACAATTTTAATTTCTTAGTGAAAGTTTGTGACTTTGTCATACAAAAATGTTTGTTGATTTCGGGTAATTGTTTATGTTGTCTACTTTTTTTTATTTAGGAAGCCAATTGAATAGTAACAAGAAAGCTATGACCATCCAGGTACTACTTACTGTAACTGGCCACTGTTGAAATTCTAGCAATTAAGAGCTGCTATTATAGTTCACTGCGATTCATTTTTCTTTTTCTTTTTTTAAATTCTGACCTTTGATTCATAAATTTGGTCTATGTATCAAAAGGATTCTGCTTTATTCAGATCACTAGGTGATTGCTTTAATTGCTTGGTTGGCTAGTTTGATATCTAGATGGAGTTCAATCATCTGATTTGTTGAATTTTGTGATATTGCTGTATTAATCTAGTTTTCGATGTGCCCTATGTGCATGGAATATTTGTGAATTCTAATGCTATGGGTGTAGTGGTTGTGCTTAGATTTATCTGGAATGTTTGAGCTTCCTGCTTAAACTGGCAAATAAAGAAAACCTATAGACCTATTTTAGCGTGACTCACTACCTGACCGGTCAGGCTGAGTTTGGAAACACTATGAGGACCGGTGGAAGAATGAAAAATGTCCAGATCCTTTTTCGTGGTATAGATGGTACACAAATCCCTGTTTGTAGAAACTGTGTTGCACATGCTTCATTCAGTATTTATTTGGGGGAGTTACCCAAATCAGTCAGATAAAATATGCAGAATTTTAGTTTTCAAGGAGCTAACTCTATCCATTTTACTTCCAGCAATGTTTGATCGTTGACCATATTTTAAATCAATGCCAGTGTCATTATACTCGGACACGGTAAACTCCTAATATCTACACGAAACGCTTTTAAGATGAGAAGAATAGAAGAAGCTGCTAGGAAGAGGAATAGTGAATTGAGATCAGGGTAATACCATTCTAAAGGTATATGATTTTATGGTCTACTGCTATAAACAACAGCTTGGTTTTTAGCTGGCACTGCTAATAGATGTTGCAGTTTCTGTGTCATAAAAAATCACCATCTTTACAAGCAAAGCTTCAGAATATATGCTAATGCTTTCCGTCTTGGCAAAATTGCTGAAATATAATACCATGGTTTGCTAAGGTGCTAGTTCTCTCTATATGCTGCTGTATTTGTGAATCCGGGGCATCTAGATGTTTGATGAGGGTCTTTGTATATAGCTTAAGAGAAATGACTGCCTGTTTGTCTATGAGATATCCAGATGTTGGATATGAAGCAATTTTCCTTGCTGACAACGAATGGGAAATGTAAACAAATATTTATGATCTTCATCAGAAACTTAGTTACATTTCATAATTAGGTGGATTATTTTATTGCACTAGTAACCTCGCTGTTGGGCTACTAGGTGTGAAAAATGATGACATTGCACTGGCCAGTGCTCTATGAAGTGAATACTGGCTTTTGAGCTTAGAGATTAGCTTATTATGTCAATGTTTTCCATGAGCATGGATTTCAAAATCATTTCATTGAGGTCAAACTTCTTTATACCTAGGGATGTAAGTGGACGGGTATTGTCGGATTCCCGACCCACCTATCCCGCTAAAAACCCTATAGGGTTTGGGACGAGTTGTGGGTTTTTTTATAAAAAAAAAACTATAGGGTTTGGGATAAGTAATAGGACAAATGTTAAACCCATTGGGAATTCAAACCTGTTATATATATATATATATATATATATATATATATATTATATTTAGTTAATTATATTAGATCTAATTATACAGGTAATTTCTCAATCTACTTGTATAATATCAATAATTAAACTTGATATTCTAGAAATACCAATTTTATACAATAAATAACATGTATAATTGAATCAAGAATCTAAAGAATCCATTGAATAATAACTGAAATAAGATTACATAATAATTTTAGAATTCCACAAATCTAGATACTAAAAAAAATTAAGCTAATTTTATGAAATAAAATCTAACAATAGAATTAAAACAACTCATAATGGAAAGAAAAAACCCTTTTATAAATCTTTTAGGTTGTCTATTTATAGTGCGCAGTTGTCAAACCCAACATAACCTTTCAACACGGTCATGTTCAGGTCGTGTTTAACTTAAATCTTTCGAGCTTTTCCAAATCTTGGGAAGATATGACCAACATGGCCCTAACACAGTCATGTTGACAGGTTGTGTTGTACTAATTCAACATGATCATGTTAACTTGTAATGTTTGGCTTCAATTACTCCAAGAGTTACAGGACTACTAACACGGTCGTGTTGTTTTCTCATGTATCTTTTTTATTCTTCTTCAAACCAACATGACCATGTTAAATGACTGTGTTGATCTTCAAACATACATAACTCTTTATTTTCACATTTCACTTCTCTCTTGTCCAAACAAACTCCAAGACCTCCAAAGCAGCTAAAAAACAAATCAAAAGAAAACCTGCAACAGTAAAACCCGATTGTTCTTCATGAGTCATGACCTTGTCCTCTTGTGCAAGCTGTCATCACTTGCTCGTCATCTACACTTAGCACTCTATCTCTATCAACTGTCGTCTCTCATCGTCATCGGCAATTCAGGTCTCGCGTCTCTTGTCTCTCGTCGGGCAACTCGTCTCTCGTCTCATGGTCGTCATCTCAATCGTCGTCCTGATTCTGTCAATCATCTTCGTTGTCATTTGGTGTCTCTTGTCTCTCGATCATGTTAAGGTTAGATCTTACTCTTACTCTCCTAGTTCAATTCAGAGTTTTTTTTTTTTTCCCCAGATCTTTGTTCTAATTTGGGTTTGCATTGATAGCCTTGAATTTTAACACTAAAAATCCATAAGAGTTGTGGTTGAAATAGCAAATGGGAAGCCATAATTTTTCAAATAGGTTAATTACTGGACACAGAGAAGGATTATGCTTGTAGTTTTTGTTATATGTGATGTCTTGGTTGTAGTTTGCAAAGTGTTTAATAAAATGGCATAATGATTCTTATGTTCAGTAGACATAAATGTTTGTTAGTTTAAGTTAGAGAACTGATAATACTGTTGGTGATTCCATTAGATATATATGTGATGTTTTGATTGAAGGTTGCTACACTACCTAAATGGAGATTAGCGACTCCAATTTCATGCTGCCCAAGTTGCTTTTATATGTAGAAATGAAAAATCTTAATTTCTGCCTTGATATAAACTTGTAGATTGGATGTTTTTGAGAATTGTATCTTGCGTTGAAGTCACACCTAATTATAACCTAAGTATGTTAGAAATGTTAACTACATTTTATTTCTTTGTATTATTTATCAAGTTGTATGGTTGGTTCAGTAATTTTTATCTTATTATAATTAAAAATGTTTTTATGTTGACAACTTTATTTACCAACATGTAAACTTTCGAATAACATTAAAATACATATAATTAAATATGTTGAAACTGCAAATATTATTTATTTTCAAGAACATAAGCTATACTTTACAAAAATAATCATAATGAATATGTAAAGATTTTAAAACTAATAATAGAATTTTTTTTTTTTTTTAAATTCTAATGGGTTTGAGACGGATTTCGGATTACTTATTAAAACCTTGTTGGGTTTGGGATGGGTAGTGGGTATTTCGTAAAAAAACCCTATAGGATTTGGGAATCTCCATAGGATAATGGGACGGGTAACGGGACTGTTGAACCTGGCCCAAACCCTTCCCGCTAACATCCCTATTTATATCAAGTTTGTACATGAACTTAATTTTAAACATTTTCAAGAAGTTTGCTTTTTTTTCTTTCTTTCTTTCTTTTTGAGTTGTTGCACATTACAGGTTTCTTCTCAATATGAGCCATTCATTTCATACATCCTCGGGAGGTAAAAAATATGGCTAGTATATGAGGTTTCCAAAATCAATATACCCCTTCAGAAATGAAATTTAGCTTATGATCTCTGATCCAAGTTTCATGCTAAAGACATTATTCTGTGCTTTTTAACGGAGCGACCACCCTTGAGCAACTGAAACTTTGAAGCTTTAATTATTTGACTTTTTTTAATTTGAGTTAAAAAAAAAGTGGCAAAATAATATATATCATCAATGTGCGAGCATTTTATAGGCATGTCAAGCATCTTTCTATTATTCATGTTGATGTGTCTGTTCTCTGGGGGAGTATCTCACAACCAGTACTAACATGTTGTCAATGGGCCAATGTTTTGTAAGCATGTTAAACTGAGTATCTTTCTAATTATTTAAGTGCGTATAATTGTCAGTTCTCTGGGGGAATATCTCACATTACTGGGAATGGCTGTAGGGCTTGTTTTTAACCTCAAAAACAAGTTAATAAGCTGTAATGTGAGGTTAATTTGCCTAAGTAGGCTCTTGGACCTGCTGAAAGAACTAGGCTTTGTTCCTTTTATATGTCATTTCCTTCTGCAGTTATATCTCCTAGTTCAGTAGTTAATTTGTTGTTAATAATTCTTGCTAAGCGGAGATGCTAAGATGTTGTTTTACTCTTTTACATGCATCCTTGTCTTTATTAGAAAGTTTAAATGGATAGTCATTTGTTCCGATAAACCTGGTTAAGGGGAGCCGGTTGTCCCTCTTTCCATTGATAGGAAGAATTCTTTGAATTCTTATACGAAATATGCTTATATATCTATGTTCCTATGAGCAGTACATTGTCATATTTCATTTAGTTTCTGATGCATTAAGGTGGTTTCTGCAGTGTAAGGTTTGCATGCAAACATTCATGTGCACAACAACAGAGGTGAAGTGCAAGGAACATGCTGATGCAAAACACCCCAAATCGGACCTGTATACATGCTTTCCTCATCTTAAGAAATGATGGGGAGTTGTCAATTACCAAGGACTCCTTAAGGCTGGGTTTGAATTTGTTTCTCGTTTTCTTTATGACTGGTGGTTAAGTTTGGTGCTTCTGTTAAGCAAATCTTCCCAGACTTTGGTGAATCGAACATGGAACATTTGTAATATAAATATATAACAATATGTATTGTAGCTTTTATATGATGACTCATCTCGACACTCATGATTGCTATATGCTATGCATGATTATGGACTTAGTGGATTTTGATAATGGATATATGAGCTGTGTTGTGCATGCAAAAAAACAGGTACGGTTTCGATTGCACTTGAGTTTGGACGCTAGGACGTAAGAGTATTGTCACTTTCTAGATATCTACAAATTTTTAATGCATATGAGTGAGTGATGGGAAAAGGGAAAAATATTATATTTTTTTGAAAACGATCTTAAGATTGTGCCAATTGGGAAACTAAGATCCAAATTATACTACTTATAATTAGCATTTAAATTGTTGATTTCATAGACAATAAAAACAATTATAGTTGTCAAAATTATGATTTTACTTATGTAATTTTATGATTTTTTTTTTAGTTAATTTGGATATGGAATCATTTTCATATAAATGCGTGGTAGAATTACAAATTTAAATGTAAAATTAGTAAAATTTTATATTTTTAACTGAGTCTATTGATCTACCTATTAAAGTTAATTGGATTAAATATTAAAAAATATAATTTAACTTTTATGAGATATGAATATTATTGATTATTTGAAAGACTTGTAATTAAAATATAAAAATATAATTGATAATAGTACTAATAATAATGTTGGTTTTGACAATAAAGATTGTAGAAAAAATGGTTATGGTGAAAAGAGAGTTAACAATAATTTTTACTTTTAATGATGAAAAGGGAGTTAATAATTTTTTTGTCTTTTTGTCTTTTTATTTTATTATTATAATTTATATTACAATACATTTCATATTGATACTATTATTCATATTGTAGTTTTATGTATTAGTATAATAAATTATGCTAATTTATTCATATTATAAACATATAACTTTTATGGTGAGTTGTAACTAAAATTTATGTTGAATTTATTTATTTCCATCTTATATTTCATGTTTTTTATGATTATAGTAAACTTATCAACAATTTTTTTAAACTATTTTATATAGGTCGTATAAATTTACATTTCTACGTTTTGATTCTACGTTCTGATTTTACTGACCCTTTGGTAATTTTAGGTAAAATCATGAGTTTAACAACCTTGAAAACAATTGAGAACATAGGTAGAATCAGTACTTTAAGCACTAATTTTAAGTGGTATAATTTTGCAAATATTCTTTCAATTAGTACATTCCTAATAATATTTTAAAAAAAAAATTATTTTCCCACTAGGTGATCATATTTTTTTTTTTAAAGATTAGTTTATCTATTATGTCATGAAAGCATGTCTTAGTGACCGGGGATAGAACTATAAATGAGTCGAATCTTATTTAAGACGTTATAATATTAAGCTCAAGCTTGATATGCAATTTTGAATTTAATTAGAGCTCGATCAAGCATATAATTTTAAGATTGTGCTTGACTTAAAGTGACATTCAATAAGCTTAAGCTTAATTCAATTAAACTCGATTTCTATAGAAATTATTTTTTAAAATAAAAATAATAATAATATTCAAATTTAATTTGAAACTCAAATAACTCAAAATTTGACTCAATCTTGATAAAATTTGTAAGTTAGTTTAATTAAATATAATGAAATTTGAGTTTAACTTGATAAAATTCTCAAATAATTTGAGCTCAACTTAATTAATATCGAATCAAACTTAAACATTTTATCGAGCCAATCTTGAGCCACACTCGAATATTATTTAACTAGGATTTGCTTGCTTACATGTTGGGGACTTGCTTAAACTCATGTTATTGCATCATATTGGTAGAGTAGCCACCATTGCTTAAGCAAGACTCTCCTTGGGAGAGGTAAGTTAAGCAAGATGGCTATTGAAAAATAAAAATAAAAATAAAAATCCACAACCACCATTTGAAGGGAAATTTTTGAAGACTCAAATTCCTTTAGATAGTATTGATTAGTGAAAATTAATCTATATTGGGATCCAATTTCCATGTTGATATATTAGATACATAATTTTTACTTGCTTTATAAATCAAATCATCTTAGAGTATATAAATACAGTATAGTTAGACTTACGTACAATGATAAAAACACTAATAACACATCCAATACCCTAAACACATTAAACCACCAGATGGCCACCTTCAATTTAGGACATGACAGTTCATTCAGGATTTCTCATGTTAGTAAAATAGAGAGCTTGTATGAAATAACTTATCTTGAAGAGTCAAGAATAGATAGTATATCACTACCTCTTGTAAATCCATGTTCAACCTACATGAAACCACACAAAAATGTCTTTTCCATCCATAAGGTCTCTTATCAGATCTCAATCTTTTAGAGTCAAAGAATATAGTCAAGCCATCAAGTTTGACCAGTGTTTTCTAAGAGCCATTGAAGAGGAACAATTTGTTACTATTTAAATTCCTCCCGAACTACCAAACCAATTATTCACTCATCTCCACCATGGGGTCGTAAGGTTAGCCTTATCCCTTCATGGATGAAAGGGTAAGCCAGTAATTGTCCAAATGACCCTTTTAGATTCAAGATATTTGCAACATGAGTAGACATGCATAGGGACATTTCAGTTTATGTTGAATGCTTGAACAGTATGTGTAATATTGTTTCTTAACTATTGCATTCCTTTGAAAGAAAAAAGGCTGCTAGAAACGATAAAAGTCCAAATCCAAATACTCGAAGCACCGATGGTGGATAGATCTCCATTAGTCACACTTCACTATCATATGGCTTATGAGATCCAAAATGATGTATGAGATTTGACCCTCTAAGAAGAACGAAGATATGCTCTCTTCATCTCTATAGACACTAATCATGTACCAACAATGGTGTATGCTTTGAGACAACTCAGGAGAGGGGAAGTTTATAAACTCCTACTTGAAACAAAGGTTACAAGTTATCAAAAATTGTATCAAAGCACTACCCCTACCCAATCCACTGATTCAATGTTCATAAAGAAAAGTGATGATTCAATTACCATTAGTTTTGAGAAGAAAGAAGGAAAAGAGAAGAAGACATCATCTATCTTCTCTACTGTACTCACGATGCAATCTACCCAAGCCATTTGCCATCTTGCAAATGAATATCTGGTTAACTTTAAGTTAAACAAAATAATACAGCAGATCATTTGATCCTTCACAAAAGAAGGAAAACTCGTGTGCTTTGCAAATGATTTATTCAATGGACATGAATTCCTTAACTCATAATGTTTATGTGATGACTACTATGTAAAAAGAAATTTCTCTAATGATGATGAAATGTTAGAGAAAAAGAAGAAAAGAAAAGGTTCAAACTCCATCTTCTAAAAGAGGTACCGGTAAGGGAATCCTACCATAAGATCTCTTGGAGAAGATTATGGAAGATGATAGTATATAGTCTCCTATGGTGATTTTCTGAAGAGACCATCAAAAGAATCAGATGTCGATGATGATAGTAGCATACTACCCCAATCACCACAGTATCAATCTCCTCAAAGATGTCTTTATGATGTTCTTATGGAACTCGAGAGGATTGACTTGAGAATTGAGAAGCCAATAATTAGACAAGCTACATGCCATCTGGCTCTTGAACTTCTTAAGGAGAATGTGATGAAAAGAAGATGCCAAAAGTACCAAGAAGGATTTGGGTACCTAAAGAGAAGAAGAAATGAGCTTCTTCATCAACCTCATTTGCATCCACTTAGTCAATATCCAAATATGCTGATGGATGGGTTTCTACAAACTTATCTTTAGCATCTTCATCTGAAGAAGAATTGAATGATGAAAGCACTAAAGAATCCACTCAAAATTCCATTAAGGCCACACCTAAACAACAAGTGTCCTCATTGATAAGAAAAGATAAACAGCTAGGGACTTCACCTGGAAGAATTTGTATGATTCGGGAAAACCAAAAAGAAAACGAGTTTCTTCTTCTTGAAGAATATGAGCATGACAAATACAAGCATGTTCCTAGAGTTAAGAATCCAACTAAAAGGGATTCTCAGGGAACTAAAAAGAAGAGCAACGTAGTAGAACCTATTCTTCACTAACAGACTAATAATGCTCTAATACAAAATCGGATGTTAAGGAGAATTGGGTGTAATGTTGAAAATATTCATACTAAACTTTCCTCGGTAGAAAAGATAGATGACAAAATGTCTAAGAGGTTATCCATATTACATAAGCGAATAGAGGAAGTCAAATACTCTATACCCACTTCAGGGATTTCTCTTTCTAATTCATTGAATAAAAAAAATTAAAAGTCAGGAAGTTGAGGGAGCCGATAGGCATGCTAGAGGCAAAACAAAAAGGTGTGCCTTTTGCTTTTGATATGTTTACTCCTGAAATAGGAATAAGCATTGAAAGCTAAGTTAAAATTTCAAGACCCTCACTCTTTATACCAGAACCTTAACAGCCTCTAAGAAAAAAAGACCATAGTAGAATTGAGGGATGAATTTAAAAAGAAAAGAGAAATAAATGGAGAAGAAAACTGGGGGAGAATCTTCCTTGAGTCATCAAAGAAAAACTAGTTCTCCAAACCTTTAAGACCTATACCAAACATAAGACCTAAGTAGTGAAAATGATGATTACAACTTAGGATAAAATCTTAATCATCCAAATGTCCTCATGGTAAAAACTAATGGGATTTTAGATCCTATTGAAACTTTTAACCAACTTTAACCTAAGCCAATCCTAAGAATAGGTTGAATCCAAAATTGAAAGCTCAATAAAAAATCTAGATGAATCAACTAAAGAAAGTACACTCGAAGAATACAATGGTGAACAAAGTTTTGAAAGTTCAACAAACAGTAGTTGGTACTCATTGGACTTAGGACAACAACTTGGATCAGATGTAGAAGAACTAAGCCTTAATAATTCTTTGTGTCCTATTAACTCTTAAAGATCAACCATTGATGCCTCTATTCTCACGATAAGGGGAGAAGAAGAAGAAATAAGATTAGAAACATTAGATCCTATACCTGCAACAACCAATAGAAGGTCATCTAGTGGTAGTACTACATTTACCATCGATGATATTCCTTACTCTAAAAGGCCTAAAAGGCTACAAGAATTCTATGTCTAACTGATCATGAGATCTTTAATAAACAATAATCATTTTGAAATATAGTTTGAATTTGTTACAAGATTTAAGGGAATATTGAAAGATTGGTGGAATTTAGTACATCTCACAAATCAACACGTTTTCATAAGTCAAAAAGATTTCAACCATGTGTTCAGGATCCTACACACTTTCCTGATAGAAAACCTAAATAACTCAAAAGAAGTAAAATGAAAGAAATTCTTTGCAAGAAAGTGTTGCTCATAAGAAAAAAAAAAAAAAAAAAAGTAGATATGCACTATAAATAAATAGTGCAATTATTTTATTAACTTGGAGTAGACCTAACTCTCAAGCTTGTATTCCTATCTTCTATCCTTGAACATCTTTTTAAGGGAGTGGAAAAGTTCTTCAAACTAAGAAACCAAAGGATCATAGACATTGTCATTGGAGAAATTTAACAAGTCTTGCACTTAGTAATAGACGATATGAATGAGAAGAGACATTTATTTAAGGATTATTTGAAGGGAGGAGAAATCTCTAATAAGATATGCAAGAAAAAGGACTTGCAGATTAAATGCAAGCACTCCAATAGAGAATGTAATTGCTCTATTAGAAAAAAGAGGTATCATAAGAAGTTCTAGATAACAAAGCCCTATAAATCTAAAAAAAAGGAGACACAAAATAGAAACATTTCAAGATGAAAACTAAAAAAGAAAGGAAATCTCCTTGATTCTTCATCTACAATAAAAATGGAACATTATGCTAAGTAATGTCCATCCGAAGGAACACAAAAGATGATCCAGTCTATATTTTACTAGATTGGAATCAAAATTGATGATGAAGAAGATTTGAAGTCTTCTCAAAAGAAGAAGAACCTACGAAAAGGAACATTTTCTCACTTAAAGTTGATTCACCAACTTCCAATCCAAACTTATCGGACTCTAGAGAAGAATCATACTCAGTGCAACTAGCAAAAGAGAGAATGCCATAAATCCAAAGCATTCTACAAACTCTACACATTTCTATCTAGATCATCACTAGCAAATTTGATAGATCTATTCAAGTGATATGGTTCATTGATATAGGAGCAATGGAAAGTATTCTCAATCCTAGGGTGCTACATGAAAAATTTTGGAAGCCTTACAACAAGACTTTTGTCACAACCTTGAATGAAGAATTTAAAGTATACTTAAAGAGTGCACCTATCAAAATTCATTCTTTCCGAGATGCTCAATCATCACACCAATCCTTGGGTCACCACTACCTAACAAGGATATTGTAGTTGGATGGGATGTCCTCTAGTAAATACCAAAACTCAAGATCCATGCTGAGCGATTAAGGTTTAAAAAGTATTTTAGACATTATGTAGAACTCTCCCGACTTTACACCATCTAAAGAGTCACTGTTCAAGAGATTACTGAAAAACAGAGAGCAAAAGCTTATGCTAAAAACAACACAAAATTTCTCAACAAATGTAAGCATTCACTGTAACAAAATGAAGAATTCTTTGTAAAAATTCACTTCAAGAAGAATGAAAATATCAACTTAATCAAAACAAGTCATTCAGGGATAAACCTTGAACGCTCTAAATTAGCTTAGTAAGAATGCTAAGAATTGTTTTAGTAAGGGTTAATTGAGTCATCAAACTCACAATAGGGTTGCAAATCCCTTTATGTGAACAAGCAATTTGAACAAGCCAAAGGCAAATTAAGGCTTGTAATCAACTATCAATCACTAAGCCATTTTATCCAAGATGATAAGTTTCCTATTCCTAATAAGAGTACAATTTTTCAAAATATTGCAAAGGCCAAGATATTTTCCAAATTTGATATAAAGGCAAGCATCTGGTAACTTGGAATTTATCCTAATGATAGACACAAAATAAGATTTTGTATTCCAAATCACCATTTATCAATGTAATGTGTTACCATTTAGGCTCAAGATTGTGCCTTCACCGTTTCAAAAGGCTTATGATAAGGATCTTTGAATCAATCATTGATCACTCAGTCATCTATATAGATGACATCCTTCTCTATAGCCATGATAAAGAAACACATGCTGAATTACTCTCAAAATTCGATGAGAGAGTCATCTTAAAGGGAATAATGTTAGCAAAAAAAAGAAAGATGAAGATTGCCTATACTAAAATAGAGTTCTTGGGGATAAAAGTAAAAAATGATTGCAATCAACCCGAGCCATTCATTGCACAAAAACTACTCAAATTTCCTAACTCCAAACTCACTACCTAATAGATTCAACAATTTTTTGGCACAGTCAACTATCTCAGAGACTTAGTTCCAAAAATTTCAAGGCTTACCAGTTCACTCTTCAAGATGCTAAAAAAAGATCATCTAGAATGGGATGAACATCAAACCAAAGTTGTCCAATTGTTGAAGGAGAAATTACAAAATCTACCACCACTAAAGATTCTTTTAGGTGGAGAATTCATCCTTCAGATCAATGCCAATGAAAAATATTAGGGAGTTGTCCTCCTAGAGCAAATCAATTGGAAAATAGTGTGTCTATGGCTATAAAAATGGCCAATTCAAGGATTTTAAGATCTATCATCACTCCACTTTCAAAGAAATTTTTATAGTAAAAAATGTTATCTAAAAGTTTGAGTACCACTTGATAGGTACTCACTTTCAAATCAAGATGGACATGAGCTCTTTCCCTAAGATGCTCAAATTTAAGTAGAAAACAATGCCACATCTACAACTACTAAGATGCAAGAATTGTTTCCTAAATACTTACATGAGGTCAAGCACATCTCAAAATAAAAAATCTCTATTGCAAATTTTCTCTCAGGACCTCAACAAAATCATCAAACTTTGTTAAATCCACAAGTTCCAATAAAATGTGAATTAGTCCATTAGTTGAGCTTCTACTCTAGGATTCACCTCTAGGAGATATTTATGCAACTTTAAGTGGTATTTATGTATCATCAAAGCATGATAACCTTTGGTTAAAGGGTAAAGTACTCTAGATGATAGTCATATATCAGCCTTCTTACAATTCCAAGGATTTCTCATTTTCTAAGAATTTCGCAAATCTCGAGCCTTCATCCCTATAGAGATCAAAGGCAACATCATCAAATGCCACATCTGGTCCCTCCATGGCAAACTCTTCGTCTTCAATGGCATTTCCTCACACATATACCAATGAAGATATCCATGGGAGATGATAACTCAAAAAATGGGAGAACTAATAGCTAGGAATAATTTCTTTGAAGACACCAAAGAAAAAATTTGAGAATATCAATATCTCATTTTTAGCCAATACAGAGGATTAAATCTCATACCATATGGCCTTTATCCAGACTATTCATTCATTCATCTAGATATATTCCGCTTTAAAGATCCAATTTCTGAGCAATTGAAGTTGTTTTATTGGTATTTATTACACCACAATATCATAGTCATTCGGTTTCTAACCATTAAAGCATTAAGGTTCTTATCCAACATTGAGTTTAAGAAAGGCAAGCCAAACTCACATCTCGAAGAACTATTCAGATGGTTTCAACCCATAAACATATGGAGGTCCATTATCCAAGCACGGGTAGAATATATGGAAGAAAAATATCTAGGATACAACATGACCTCAAATTAATTATCTAATTACAACAATAATGGGTTGAGATTAAAAGGTTCTCATATCATCCCATCTCAAATCATGTGGTATTAGATGGTCCTTTCTTTGACATCAAAGAAAATGATCATCATTATCAAAAGCTTCAAAGGAAGCTTTGCACAACCAATATGGTAATCTTAAAAGAGATCTAGCTAAGAGCCTATGAAAAGGAAGTGCTATGGGATTATAGCCAAGATTACGAGAAGACGAAATCACAAAGAGAACAAGCATTGGCTCAATACTATACCTAAAGATAGATCTAGGACATTAATAGATTGTCATGTACAAAGCCAAGAGGAATCAAGCCAATCTTATTTGAATTCTACCTTAGATCCATATCAAGACAGTCAAGACCCCTATGAAGACTATCTTAAAGCATGTGATTTCAATGAAAGGGCTAATGAAGGAATATCCATGTGGTTGGATCCAAAACATAATAGTGATGATTCAAACTAGTCACCAAAGAGTAATCTCACTAGATCTAAAAGAATATTTAGTCTTTGTTGACTTTAGTCCTTATCAGGAATATTTACTATTCACTTTAGTCTTTATCTACTTTAGTCTCTATTAGGAATATTTGTTATTCACTTTAGTCTTTATCTACTTTAGTCCTTGTTAGGAATATTTACTAATCACTTTAGCCTTTGTCAGGGAATCTCTACTATTCGGGATATAATTGTATTTAAGCATATGTATTGTTTTTAGTGGTCTGTTTAGATCATCCTCCTATTATAAATAGAGGGAGTCTTATAAGACATATGCAGAATTAAACCTTAACATAAATATTATTGTGTTTCTTAAACTCCATGACTTTCTAAAACTCTCTCTCTCCCTAAATTTACTAACAAAGAAATTGTTTGAATACTTGATCTATTTTTCGATATTCAAAGTATGCTCTACACTTACCTCTTATGAGGATAATGTGTATTAGAAATGAATTTCTATCATAGAACATAGGATGCATAAAGAAAGGAAACTACATTCAAGAATTAGGAGGTACTCACTTGCCGTAAGTCACTACGAGAGGAAAAAGGCACAATATGGAGCTAATAAACTGTGGTTTTTTGAAGTTATAAATTCTACTCGTTCTAGATCATGATGCTTTAAAACAAATACATATCCATCTAGTTTCAATCTATTTCCATGATCAAATCTTGTGGATCTCACAAAATGAGCCTCACTTAGAATATGAGATAAATTCTTTAGTCTATTGTTTTATAGAATTCTTAAAGCACTAGATTAAAACTACAAAATTTATATTATATATTTGATGGTAAAAAAATCTATTGGTACAAAATAAATACATCTTTAAAATTTAAAAGAAGAATCCTACACTAAGATAGTGTTTAGTTATTAGACCATGATGATATGATGAGAATTGCAAAGTATAAGGATAATTGGATAGTATGACTATCTTATACTACATTTGATATATATATTATTAGACATGGATTTTTATGATACAAAAAATCAATAATAAAAGTTAAAAAAAAAATTTCATATTATAAATTAAAAAAAAAAGGTTCAATACTGACTTTGAAATTGGGTGTAAAGTTATTTTTGGAACTCAAATATATATTTATTTTTTACTATAAAATAAATTTTTATATCATTAAATATTTAATACAAATTTTATAATTTTAATCCAATATCTCAAGACTTTTTTCGTCAAGTAAGTTTAACCAATATGCAAATCCATCAATAGACTAGTGAATTTGTCTAGTGTTACATTATTGAAATATGGCAACCAAATGACACTTAAGTTCCTAAACCATTGATAGACAATCTCTTCCCCTCTTTCTAATATAAAATAAATACATTGTAAAAATCCATATTCAATATAATAAACACACTAAACATAATACACAAGGATTATATCGTTATATTTTCTTTATATTATATTATTCGATGCCTATATTGCTAACCAAACACTACCTATAAGAATATTTAATATTTAATTAAAATTCTTACAGTTTAATAGAATAAATATTGATCTCTCAATAAAATAGATTAAGATTCAATTCCTCATTACCGACCATCGTAATCATAGTTTTTTAATTTTTTTTTTTTTTAAAGATGATAATTAAGGTAAAGCGAAGCCAAAATGTAAGGAGTAGACAGTGAAGTGTTGTATCAAAGCAGGTCAAAATATAGTCATAACAATTAACAATCACCTATTTAAGAGAACTTAGCAAAATGAAAAGTTTCTTATGCTTGAGTAAACTTTATTCAACAATTTTAAGAAAACAACATTAAATTTCATCCTTTGCCGCAAACCCGGCTCATTCCCTTGGATTCATGCAAATCGGCGCATCAGTTTCACTTTGTCTGGATACAGATAAGACACAGTATGCTGATATTAAAATAAACAGACCAGACGAATTTTTATATCCGAGCTGAGAGGAACCAAAATTAATCAGATGCTTCTAGTATAATTTGTTTAATGTATCCAAATCCACGAAATCACGGGGCTGCAACGCGATCTAATATAGTTGATTGAACAAACTACCGTAGTTCAGGCAGCTGGAATGAAATTAACTATTTACTGTGTCCTCATCCTGTTATTTTCCGCAGATCTCACTTGGAAGAAATATGGGTGAGCCTGGCAAAGGCAAAAAAAAAAAAAATGTTCAAACAATTAACAACTTACATAACAGAGCAGTTAGTTGCAATATATGCAAACGAAGAGGAAGAAGAGCACAAAAGAATGAAAATACAATAGAGGCAAATTAAATTCAGGGGGCAATATCACAAAAAGATTATCAATTCAAAGTGTTTTTGACCTACACCTGTGCATCCATGTACCAAGGCAGACAGATAACTAAATTCCCATGAGAGCACTTATATTTGTAAATGTAAAAAATGCAGCTGAAAGGGCGGTGGGTTCGGGAGAGGGGAAGGAACAGAAGACTCTGGAAACCCAACATATAAACAAAGGTAGTAAGCATAAAGTCATTTGATAAACACTGACAATGTATATCCAGTACGTACCATTGCTTCTCTTGCCGTAAGCCTATCCTGGTGGTCATACCGAAGAAGCTTATCAAGGAAATCTATTGCCTGCATATTACGCAGGGGAAAGCAAAAAGTTTGATATGGCTTTTAAAGTAAACACAGCTTCATGGCAACATCACATTCTACACCAGTAAATCAGTTTACCAACCTCTGGAGACACTAGATGTTGATTATCTGTATTAAGGAATCTGGACCACGGTTTACGGCTGTGCCTGTGGCAGGATTAAACTAATATATGACCAAACAGAATAGAATCTTAAACATGCATTCATTACAGATCACAATATCAATGCTACCGCCATATGATTTTGTTCTATATCTAATTGCTTGCACTGCTTCCCTTAGGCACAATACCCCCAAACTATTTGCATAACAACAGAGACAAACTTTTAGGTGAAACACCTGAGTTGCATCCCAAGTAACAAAGAAAGAACTAAAGTTCCAACCTTCCAACTAAAGCTTCAAGCTGTGGATCAAGCTCAAGGTGATATTTATTCAGGTATGCATTCAACTCATCTGTTCCAAGAACCTGCAGAGATTAGTACACAAAATAAGCAGTAGAATATTTTTGGATATAGGGTGCTCAATTATTTTTATGCTTTACTGCTTTCATTATATGGATGATCTCACGTGGCACAAAAAACAGGTTCTGCACCTTTCTCACACAAAGGCACCAACTTTGCATTTGAATGACTGCTCAGCTATAAGGACCTTTATATCCTACCACTTTCAAGCAAAAAGAAATGTGCCAAAAGTGATTCTAATAGTCTAACATAGAAAGTGTATCTCAATGGGTCTCCAAGTCTCATTTTTACAAGCTGAGTAGAAGTATTTCTTTAGACCATGGGTGGATTATACATCAACTGTATGACAAAATTCCTAATTGTCTACCTTTGCGATCTTGACAAGCTGATCATGATTGTCATGCCCATAGAAGAAAGGTTCTTTTCGAAATATCTGCAGAAGGGACATAGAAATTCAATCTTAACCATGTTTTTCACAAATAAATGACTCATTTAAGGGTGGGAAAGAGGTCGTTCTTGTCACTCACCATTCCTGCAAACATACAACCAAGACTCCACATATCCAGTGAGTAGTCATAGTCTTGTAGATCAACAAGTAGTTCTGGCCCCTTGAAATATCTGTGAATCCCATGAGTAAGAAAGTCAAACCTGATGCATGATGTAAAGGTCCAACAAAAAAGAGCTTCATGCCACACTTTAACTAAGGAACAACTACAGTAGGAGCTGTGAATCATCATTTTATTTTATTTTGGCATCTGTTTCTATGCATACTTCATCTAACTCTTTGAACTTGCTAAAATGCTCTACATTAGTGTCTTCATCAATAAGGTGATGATGTGGGGCTTGTGTTTTAACTGTGGCACTTTTAACTAGGCTCAATGATTTACTGCTTTTCTTATGGAGACACTAATGTGGGCTACCATGTTAATGGTGTTAACAGCTCAATGAAGATACTTTTAAACTTGAGTAAAAATCAAAACTAAAATGAGCACATGAAAACTGTAACAATAAAATAAAAGTAACCATGTATCTTTACTGCAATTATTCATTTATTTCCTTTCATCCTTTCCAACATGAAGGTTCATGACATCATATATTCATGTGATCATATGTGCTTACCTTGAGGCTACACGGACATTGTATTCTTTACCAGGATGATAGAATTCAGCTAGACCCCAGTCAATTAACCTCAATTTTCGCAGTTCATGGTCAATCATGACATTATGAGGCTTGACATCTCTATGCATTATGCCTTGTGAATGGCAATAATCTAATGCCTGCAGTTGTACAGACACCCAACAAGTAAGCACAAAGTACTCATTGTGCAGCTTACTTCAGCATAAAGAAATAACATAGATCTTATAAATAATTTTTTAGAAAGAGACATTTTTCAACCAGGGTAATTTAGGGCAAAAAGCCATCAAAATAAGTTACAGTGTTCTGCTGAGACAATGTGACTATGAATTTGGATCCAAGCACTAAAATCAATATTACTAGATGCAACTAGTCAAATCTCTACAATGGTATTCATTTCCATAGAAAAAAGAAATTGTTAAAAATTCTCTTAAATGATGCAGAAAAAAGTTCAAGAAATTCCTAATGACTATAAACTCGCACCTTCTGCATAATCTTGAATATTTGTTCCCTCAAACCATCAAGAAATCAATACTGTTAGTGGAAAGGCGGGCATAAGAGCCCATTTTCAACAAGAAAAACTATAAACAATATATAAATAGGTCTCTTCTGTCTTATATGGATCACAATAGAAAGCAAAGCCACATCAACATACTACACGGTAATTAAACAAGATGGTACCTTAAGTAGTTCGTATATATAGTAGCGTATGTCATAATCTGACAGCGTAGGGTACAGAACCTTGAAATCTGTACTGTTTACATATTCAAAGATCAAGCTGGGAGTTTTTGAGTGCTGATCTCTAACTATATCCAGCAGCTTCACAATATTGGGGCCACCACATAGATTCTGTAGTATTTTTATCTCTCTCTTTATCTGCATACATACATGTACTCACATTAGAAAGCAAGCAGTTCCAGCATCTACTATAAAAGCTGCTTCAACAATCAAGAGCTGGCAAAGTTGGCATGTAAATTGACATGATACAGAGCCCAAAGTCACTTTCTATACAAGAGTGAATGGAGCCCAGAAAAATCCAGAGGATCAAACAACTCCTCACCATATATATATAAATAACATCCAAACCCACCCAGTCCCATCCAGTAGAAAGTGATGCAATTGTAGACTGACAAAAAATTTGAATGAAGCCGACACCTGGAGACCCAGTCAGGATATTAAAATGAATTGAAGAGCAGGGATGACTAAGCAACCTTTGTCAGTGATTGAGCAAAATGAGAGAAGTGCAGAGAAACAGGCATTTTGAAGCAATACAACCAGCTGAACATCAGAAAAGACACTAAAAGCAATAAGCTGCTTCCCCACATCTCTTCTGTAACTACAGAAAGAGAATATATAGAATTGCTCTATCATTGACAGCAAAATAGTATGTGAAAACCTGACAGACAAGGACTTTTCTCTGAGTTCTCATTATGGTCTCCTTTGAATTGCTGATAGAAGGTGCTGAGATGAGGTTTATGTAAGGTAGAGGTGCCTTTCCTATGTCCAAGGCTGGTGACTTTAAATATTAAGCATGTGTTGCCTAGGCAAGAACCTGAAGAGAGGCTTAAAGGAGTGATGTCAGTGCCACTCCAATGTTTCTTTTAGGGCTTTCCCTTCAAGTAACTGAAAGTAGGTTTTTCATTATGACATCCATTGCCCCTTACCTCATTGACAATGGGAGCAACATTGCATATCCAAAAGAAAAACAAATGCTGATTGAGGTGATTTATTTTGTAGTAAACAACAATATTCTTCAGCTACGTTGCAACATATCAAGACAATTTTTTTTGGGTAAATAATAGGAGCGTTTCAAGAGTTTCAAAATAATATAAATCTCAGTAAAACAAAATTCTTATTCAAAAAAGTATCATAGGGCTTATATATGTTTTTAGGAAAATGCTCTCTTCTCTCTCCTCTTCCCACACACTTCCCCAAACACTTTCAACCATAGAAACCATCGTAACTAAACTCTCCTTGCCCTTAGTCCAATAGCTTATAGGAACCATTTACCAACCTACCAACCATCATGGCAACTCCAACCAAGGAAGTGGCGCCGGACTACCCTCAGATGCCACCTGACTTGAGGGCAAAGAGCAATGCTATCGGGAGTGGCTTACCATCATCGGGTTTGCATGATCAAAATGCTCACCAAGGGTGAACACGGTTCCAGAGGTGGCATTTAAAGTTGACCCAAAAGAGGTAAGTCAAAGACTTGCTTTTCCAGTTGGGAAAAGCAATGGACAAGTCATAACTAGGAAAGGTAACATGGAGCCTTGTGCCCATATAGCTCATAGCAGGTCTAGCACTTGCAACTAGTGTCCTACATACACCAAAATAGACACACATCTCAGCCAAGGCCCACTCTTATCCCAAAGTTTTCCTCCTTTTGGAAATTCTGCATTGGAAAAAGACAAGGTACTATCCGAGAACTCTGAGGAGCCTAACCAGAAACCACCTCGTAACAGCTACTCAACCACACAAACGACTCCGACCGCCAGAACATATGCCCAAGCGTGCAGTTCCAAGACGGAGGACAACCCACCAGCGTTCACCCTTCAATACCTTCCACCGGCCACAAAGGATCCATCTCTAACGGTGAAAATACCTGAGGCAGTGGGGGACCTAGGGGCGGAATTCTAGAACAACACCCTAGTGGGCTATTTCCTTGGCCGCAAGCTGCCTTACTCTCTAGTTCGATCCATTGCTTTCAAACTATGGAAGGAGTACGGCCTTGTAGATGTGCTAGGTAGTTTGGAGGGATTCTTCTACTTCCGTTTCAGTATGGAGAGCGACACCACTCTTGTTCTGGAGAAAACGTGGCATTTTGCCCAACGGTTCCTCATCCTACAGAAATGGAGGAGAGGCATGTTACTAGACAAGCCGCAGCCCACAAACATTCCAGTGTGGACAACATTTTCACGCATTCCATGTGAATTTCTAGGGGCGGAAGGCCTAAGCCATATAGTTAGTGGCATAGGAGTGCTACTCAAGGCTGACATCTTGACAGCTAGGAGGCAAAGGGCAAACCATGAGCGGGTCTTAGTGGAAATTGACGCGCGTGACGACCTGGTCACTCGAGTAATGGTGGAGGGTGAGAATGGCGCGGCTGCGGAAGTCCATGTGGAGTATCAGTGGCTACCTCCATGTTGTGCGAGGTGCAAAGTGTTCTGGCATAAATGTCAACCCGCGTAGACTACTCAAAGGAATGATAAAGAGACTATAGGTGAGGAGGGTAGTAGGATGCTCCACAAGTCATTGCTGGCCAAAAGGAGCTGCAGGGAGAGGAGAAGGAAAAGCAAGGTTCACCCATTGACCACCTCCAACAACCCATCAGAGCAGCAAGGAAGATGCCCTCTAAGGGCAAGACAGCAGCAAGAGGGGAGGAGCAACATTATGGGAATGAGATTGCATTGGAAGAGTATAGCGCCGCTAAAGAGCCTGAGGACAGTCCCGTAACTCTGAGGGCCAACACCGATTGAAAGGATGGAGATGGACAGTGGACTGAAGGCATCTAGCTTGACGATTGAAGCGGCTTCGGATGGGGTAGAACCCTCTCTGGCAGCAACTGTGGTGCCGATCTCCCCTAGCTGTGCGAAGGATTTGCCATTGTTCGATCAGGGTGGGGAGGAGGCAGATGGAGGTGATGATTTTGAGAACACCCCACTCAACAAATTATTAGTTCACATGAACCAAATGTCGGGGACTCACTCCATGTCTAACAAAAGTTTTAGCTCCTCTAGTCGCTGTAAGAAGAAGCAGCATAAGAGGAGACGGAATTTCACATAATCGAATTGTATCCATATTTCCATGTCATTGGCAACACGGAATGTAAGGGGCTTAAATGACCCCATTAAGGTTTCGGAGGTTAGAAAGTTGTGTACTATGCATAGCATTAGCTTGATTGGTTTATTGGAGACAAAAGTGAATGTTGCAAATGAGGATTCCATCAAGAATATGTTGGGTCAACATTGGCAAGTATGGATTAACACCATGGCACGGAAGCGCATTTGGATTGCTTGGCAACCAAGGGAGTGGAATATCCGTGTGGAAAAAGAAAACATGCAATTTCTACATTGCACCATGACAAACTTGAGAGCAAATAGTGATATGGCAATCACTTTTGTTTATGGATCTAATAGTGATCGAGAACGCAAGGAATTGTGGTTGAACCTAGAGGCGTTGGTCCAAACTACAGGCGGAAGACCGTGGTTGGATTATGGGCGATTTTAACACAACTTGACTAGTCATAGAGAAAGAAGGAGGTAGAGCTTTTGTAACGGAGGCAATGATGGATTTCCAAAGATGTCTAGCCAAAGTGGAGGTGGAAGACTTGAGATATACTAGGGATTTCTTTACATAGTCTAATAAACAACATCAGGCGCCTATCCTTAGGAAACTTGATCGGGCCATGGTCAACCTCCCTTGGATGAATCTACACCCGAATGCTCATGCCCAATTCCTCTCACCTATCCTATCTAATCACTCATTATTGTGGTCCGTATGGAGTATGGATTGAGGGCCAGAAGGAGCCCATTCAAAATTTTCAATTATTGGGCAGACCATGAAGGTTTCAAAGACCTAGTTAGCACAATATGGAGGAGGGACATCCAGGGCTCTCACATGTTCCAGGTAGTGAAGAAACTAAGGCTTGTTAAGGAGGGTCTCAAAAGCTTGAACAGAGCTGAATTCTCCAACATATCGCAAAGAGTACAAAATGTGAAGCAACGGTTGGTTCAATTGCAAGCTACCATACATGCAGCTAGGGACATGACTAGGTTGGAGGAGGAGCATATAGCCTATAAGGAGTATTATACTTTAAGGGGGCAGAGGAGAGCTTCTTTAAACAGAAATCTAGGACAAAATGGTTGGAGTAGGGGACAAGAATACGGCCTATTTCCACAAAGCCATGAAAAGTCTTCACAACCAAAGCTCCATACACAGATTGATTAGAGAGGATGGCAACGAGGTGGTCGGGGAGAGGGAGGTCGGGCTAGAGATACTTCATTACTTCCAACGCTTATATGATCCACCTACACCTCCTACCACTCCTGTTAATGTGGAGAGCTTTACACTATGGACTCTGAATGACCAACGATGACTCACCCATGATGCTGATTTTTCAGATGAGGAGATAAAATGGGGCTTCACATCGCAAGCAAATGGAAAGGCCCCTGGCCCAGATGGATTCTCTTGCTCTCTTCTTTAAGAGGGCCTGGGACATTATAGGTGAGGACATGATCATTGCCACTAGAGAGTTCATGACATCAGGGCACCTACTGAAAGAGATCAACAACACTACCATTACTCTAGTACCAAAAGTGGCCAACCCTACTAGATTGGGGGATTTCAGGCCAATAGCCTGTTGTAATGTCATTTATAAGGCGATACCCAAGGTACTTGTAACAAGGATGAAATCGGTGTTGCCTACTTTAGTTGGGCGAGAACAGGCGGTATTCGTCCCAAGTAGGAGGATAACTGATAATATTTTCTTGGCCCAGGAACTCATAGCAAACTACCATTCCAAAGTAGGAGATCCCCACTGTATGATGAAGGTGGACCTCCAAAAAGCCTATGACACAGTAAGATGAGATTTTGTTCTAGGGGTTCTTACGACTATGCAGTTTCCTCCCCATTTCTGCCGTCTCATTAGCCAGTGCATATCAACGCCGAAATAGTCCATCAACATCAATGGGGAACCGGTGGGGTTTTTCACAAGCAAAAGGGGCTTAAAGCAAGAGAACCCTATCTCACCTTACCTATCCGTCCTTTGTATGGAAATCCTCTCCATGCGATTAAGACAATTAGCCTGGAATCCGAGTTTCTCACTTCATTGGAGATACTAGAATGAACGCCTAACCCACCTCTGTTTTGCAGATGACCTCCTCATTTTTGCCAGAGGAGACAAGGAATCTATATCCTTGGTACAACAAACCTTACAGGATTTTCAGGCCATCTCGGGTTTGGCAATAAACAACCACAAGAGCAACATTTTCTTTTCCCAGGTCCCAGCAAGTACTAAGGAGGCCATTCTCCAGTGCACCCAGTTCAGTGAAGGTCAACTACCTGCACAATACCTAAGGGTTTCCCTCATATCTTCAAAACTCAAAAAACAGGAATGTGAGGTGCTAGTGGAACGCATCCTGTCTCGAATCAACTCGTGGACAGCAAAATATTTATCTTATGCAGGTAGGCTCCAATTAATCAGGTCTGTCCTATTCTCCATGCAGGTCTACTGGTGTTCCATTTTCATCCTTCCCAAGTCAGTTGTCTCAAAGATAGAACAACTATTAAGGAATTTCCTCTGGAGTGGCAACCCACACATATTTACCAAAGCTAAGGTCAAATGGGCTAAAGTGTGTCAACCAAAAGGAAGTGGTGGCCTAGGGTTACTGGATATTCATCTATGGAACAAAGCCATCCAAATCAAGCACATATGGAGACCATGCAAGGAAGGTGCGAAGAGTTTATGGCCGGAATGGGTTCATTCCACTCTACTCAAGGGCAAGAATTTTTGGTCATCCAAAGCACCAGCCATCTGCTCATGGACATGGAAGAAATTGATCAAGCTAAGAGGATTGGTTAGATCTTGGTTCTATTGGGAACCAAATAATGGCCTTGAAATCTCTCTATGGGCAGACTTCTGGCTCCCGACAGGACCTTTGGATACCTTGTTTAGTGCACGGGCCATGAGCAGCACGAGTTTTCCAAATACTACGAGACTATACTCAATCATGAATGGAAATGAATGGTGTATCCCTAAGGGCCCACTGTGGAATAGTATCAACATTCCCCCTCCCTCAGATTGAATGGTACAGAGTCAGACCATTTTCGCTGGAAACACTCGGGATCTCGAGATACACCATCAAGAGTGGTTATGGTTTTCTTAACCCCCCCAAGACCTAGTGTACCTTAGCGGAGAGTAGTATGGAATAAATCCTCCCTACCTAGACATGCCTTTATACTATGGTTGGCCTGGTTAGGGAAGCTCTCTACCCTGGATAGGGTACACCATTGGGGACTAGTGCAATCTACTACTTACTTTCTATGTAATCAGCATCAGGAGGACCATTCCCACCTATTCTTCCAGTGCAACTACACATCGCAAGTTTGGAGTATAGTCTGTGACTACATGCACTGCCCCGTCCTATCCAATAGTTGAGATGGTGTTACCAGATTTATAATGGCATTAGGGGACTCACCGACCCATCAGAGATGGCGAGCAACACTAGCAGCAGCAGTCTACTGCATATGGCACATCCGGAATCAAGTGTGGTTAGGGAATGACCTTTCAGGAATTAGCATGTTAGCACACCAAATACGAGCCAATGTTAGGCCATTGTAATCCTAACACTTTGCATTAATTTAGTGCCTAGGCTTAATATGCAAGCACGATCATCGATTATGTGCTCTTTGTAACTTGATCCCACTTGTGCATTGTACTTCTTCAATTTTATAAAATTATTAATTACCCAAAAAAATTCTTATTCAAAAGTCCTCCACAATAAGGCTTCTAAAAAAATTCCTCCATTGTTGTCCCAGTTTGATAAGGTAAGAGCATCATCAAGCTCACCGTTGTAAACAACACTGCTCCTTTTATTTTTAAGCTCATATTTACACCCTATTGTGTTTGATAGGGGAAAAGGCCAATGCTGGTAGTTTAACTCTATTGGACTATTCAGATTATCGTACTAACTCACAAAGAAAATGCTCAACCACAAGAGCCTAAACTGATAAAAAAAAAAAAGGTTACATCCACACGTGCATTTATAAGAAGAAAAGGATTTAGATATTTACCTTCTTTTTCTTGACAGGCTTAAGGATCTTGATGACGCATCTTTCATTATTAGTGACATTTATACCTTCAAAGACCTCACTGTATTTTCCTCTTCCAACTTTTCGAACAACCTCATAATCATCTTGATCTCTGAATACAAGGACAAATTAAGTAGGTGAACGAAGAAATTGTCATTTTCCCATTCACTCATACAGAAGCTATAACAAAAAACAAAAAGCTAATTGAAGTGGAGCATCAAAATCAATTAAAAGAAAAAGTGAGAGAAGATCATCTAAAGTGCAAGTAGATTGATATGTCCCCAAATAAAGCTCATACAGAAATTAGACTAATAACATATAGATATCTCTCACTAATGTAAGCATTTTACTACATACTAAAATCTAAGAACCTGTCCTTGTATCCCAAGAGTTAGTAAAAGGCTATCATAAATTCTCTTTTGAGTCCAAGGTATGCTATAAAAGTTGATGTCATGAAAGCCTATGACACGGTAAATAGAAATCTCCTTTTCCAAGTGTTAGAAGGTCTCAACTTTCCTCTGCCATTCATAAATTGGATATTTGGATGAGTCACCACTCCTGGATTTCCCATCAATCTAAATGCAAAATCGGTTGGTTTTATCCCAAGCTCTAGGAACCTTAGAATAAGGAGATCCACTATCACTCTATCTTTTTGTCTTGGTCACAGAGGCCTTCTCTTTTCTGTTGAAGGAAAAAGTCTTGGAGGGTAAATTTAAATTCCATTTGCATTGCAAAAATGAGAAGCTAACCCATATTTGTTTCGCTGATGATCTTCCAATCTATTCTAAAGGGGATCTAGAATTTTTTTGGATAAATAAGAAAAAAAGTAGGGATCTAGAATTGATTGAAGGCTATCAAAGAAACACTCAAAGAGTTTGATTTTCCATTAGGTTTGAAAGCCAGTAGTACAAAAAGTCAAATTTCCCTTTGTAGTGTGTCTCCTAACCTCCAAAAGTCAGATAGTCGTTTGCTTGGGTATTACCTTAAGATCTCTTCCTATAAAATACTTTGGTCTTCCTCTTGTGTCCTCTAAACCATCAAAAACTTCTTTTCTTAATCTAGTAATAGATTTACTTCTCATATTAGACTTTGGACTTCAAAAATTTTGCCTTTTATGGGTAAGGTTCAATTCATCAAAAGTGTCCTCTTTTCTGGTTTTCCCTCTAGATTTATTGGTCATTGGTGATCATCCTTCCAAAGCATTATTAAAAGAAATTGCTTCTAAAATGAATAGGTTCCTTTGGAATGAAAGTGATGATTCAAAAGTGAAAACTAAAGTCTCATGGGAAATTGCTTCCATATTCGAGTGTGAAGGAGGACTTGGCTTAATAGATGTAATATTGTGGAATTTAGAAACTCAATGGAAACATATTTGGAATCTTTGTGTGGGGATGCAAATTCTCTTTGGCCAAGTTCAGCAAAAGGAGAGTTACTTAAAAGGAAAGAATTCTTGGCAAGTTAAAATCCCAAAAAATTCATCATGGAGTTGGAGGAAAATCCTAAAATTAAGGGAATAGGTCAAGCACTTGTTGAAATGGAAAATAGGAAATAGAAACACTATTTCTTTGTGGTATGATAATTGGCAACCAAACAATCCTCTTATGGATTGGATTGGTGAGAGGGGAATTTATGAGTTAAATTTGCCAAAGGAAACTAGATTATGTTCCATAATCTAAGGTGTTGAGTATGGCCATCCAGTCCTTTATGGGAAAGAACAAAATAGTATGTCCCTTTGTCTTTAAAGGCTAACCATCTACTGGTGATTGCTTGGCTTGGAGAAGCAACCCAACTCGGCCATGTTCTATAAAGGAGTTGAATTCTTCAATACATACTCAATGTCCTAGAGTGCTGTGGAAATCTCTAATTTGGCACAAAAATGGCATACCACGTCATAAGTTCATTTTTTGGTCAGTGGTGCAACAAAAGCTGTATACTATTGATACATAACTATTTTTCCTTCATAAGCCATGTATTTTTCTCCCTTCCCTTTCACCATAGTCCCAATTAACAACTTTTATCCTGGATAAAAAATTTGTTGAGCACAAAATGCATTCATAATCTATTTGATTCACCTTTTTCCCATATTTCTTTCCCCAAGTTTCACCTTCATTTACAAAACAAAACGTTTCCATAAATATCAGAACAATCTTAAGAACAACCAACTTCGAATTATGCTTGAAACATTTTCTTTTCCTATTTATCATTTGGTTAAAAAACCTAATTTTAACTCATAGCTTCTTCTAACCTTAGCATGAACCAATCAACTCTTTCCAAAACCAACACCATAATTCCGTCCCTGAACACTTACATTAAGCCTGTCCAAATTAATAATCCACTAGGAGAAGTTACTTTTAGTTCTCACTTCACGGGAAACACAATCATTAACCAATTCAACTATATCTTAAAAACACTCATACATTAAACAAAAAGCATCTTTACATAACTGTATCAATAATCATCAACACGCAATCAATAATAGCTCATGAATCCTCCACCACCTAATCAAACGGAAAAACACCCATAATACCCTCATCAAAATACCAACATGAAGCAAACCCTAATAGAAAAGAAACCATTTCAAGTTTCAAGTAACTAAAACAACAACAACAACAAAAAGACAAATCAAAATTAAGGTTATTGAGGATAGAGATGTAAGTGTCTTTACCCCCATTGAACGGTGAGAGATTCGTAATCCCAGTAGTCCCTGGGGCGATGAACATTGACATCTGCATACACTCGTGCCCTAGACATGGCCGGTCCAATATGCTTCTAGGTTTCAGCTTGATTTCGATCGAATTTTTATTTTATTTTCGGAGTTTCATCTTTCGGAAGTAAAATGGGTTTTAATTTTAATAATGGATAATGGCATGGAATCAGGATTGAACTGTCGGAGCAAGATTTAGAATTAGGGGCATGTTTTGATTTCTATTTATAGTTATTTTTTTTATTTTTTTATTCAACTTAAATTAAGTCAAGTGTTCTATTTTTATATGTGGAAAATAAATATCTATTTATGTATGCAAAAGAATTAATATCTTTTCGTAAATTAATGTTTAACGTAAGAAATCGCGCTTGTCTACACCAAATATCCTCGGTAAATCAAGTTGAGATTTCAATATATTAGAATGAATCTCTGAATTTTACATATTTATCTATACATTAATAGGTTATGAATCATTACTAATTACATGTACTTTCTTTTTGTTTTTTTTCAAAACTTCATAACTTTCATATTTGCACCAAGCAAATCAATCAATAAGATACTGTGAATGATGTAAATGATGCCCAACTGATGCTTGATTTCTTTTTAAAATAATTATCTAAAAACCTTTGACAAGTGTATTGGATTGTACACTAAAGTAAAAATGGTGAAACTTAGTCGTGTTGGTATGACGAAACACAAAGCTTTCTTCGTGCTTGATCATTTCTTGAATTTGTACTTTTATTCAAATTCTAAATGATAAGTTAACCTTCTTTTCCTATTTTTTAGGGTCTATTTTGAGTCTACCATTTTTACTAAAAGAGTCATCTTGATATTGTTACAATCTCACATATATTTGAGATGTAACTTCTATGAATTCATCTACCTAAAATTTCTATGTGCTATCATAATGAAAGTTAAGAAAGGATTTTTGGGTGATGACTCTATTTCTGACAACTATTACGATTAGTGATAACTATGAATGAGCAAGTACTCTCAATTATTATCATATTATTTTTACATGTAATTTAGCTATATTTAAAATGAATATATGTGGTTTTTTTTTTAGAATATGCATATAATTGAATTCGTATGTTTCAATGTGTCAAAAAACTCTAATATATGATAATCAAAGCTAATTGTTAAGTCATACATATATTTATGTTTACGAGTGTTTGCCAATTTAATTGGTTACCATATAAAATCGCTTGAAGATTGTCAACATTAAATTGTAAATTAGTTTGCATCACACAACTGCATAAGAAGGTCATTAGTATCATGCTAAGGTATGAAGAGGTCGCATGAAGATGATGCTTTGTCCATCTAGCCTCTAGGAACTATTGTGTACCAAAAACGCTACCTTGATCGAGGCTTCATTAGGGTTATCCACACTCTCGAGCATATATGCACTATCAAATCTTTATTTTAATATTTTAAATATAACTTTTCTTGAGTTAGACTTATGATAATTTTGATATATTATAATTAATTAATAAGATATTGAGCAGATGACGAGTAACTTGGAGTGGTGGCACCTAAGGCTATCCCTTAAACTAGATATCAAAGGGCAATAACTCGTGCTATTCATGGTTTCCAAATAAATGTTTATATTATTACATTTATATGAGTGATCATGCATGACACACCAATGATTGATAACATTGCATGTACTTGTTTACATGCAATATAATGGATATCTCACTTAGCAGTTATAGCTTACACTCCCCTAGTTTACTCTCTTGCAAAACCCTTACTAACTATATCCCATTAGAGCTTATCCATAGGTGAGGTAGATTAAAGATACTAAAATAGTAGAAAATTAGTTGAAATCGAGAGAGCTAGTAAATCTATGTATAATTTATCTTTATTTGGTTTATGTTATATTATTTGTAATTTATTTAAACTTAAGGGAACTAGTGAGCGAACCTTATGAATATTCTATAATATGAACTTCTATATCCATATCTAAGCTTCTATATATATATGATTATATTTAATTATACTATGTGTATCTTAATGTTACATCGATTGGTATGACCTATTGGAGTAGCATATTAATAATGACATATTGTGTTTTATATAGAAGCTCTTGAGCAATGGTGGCATTAGTCTCAAGCACATAGCACACAATGGACTATTATGATGAGAGCATCCCTTGAAGCATGACAACAATAATAGCTTAGTCTAAAGAATAAGGAGATGAATTGGACTAATTAATTTTTAGATTTTTTTTATTTTTTTACCTTAAGCATGCTCTTTAAATAGGGATTTGATCATTGTAATATATCTATTTTAGAACTTTTTTATTTGATAAATGGATTAAACTCAGACACATAACACACTTATTAAACTTTCAAACAAAAACTCGTTTAGACCCACACAAAGAACATAATATATTAACTTGAATCACTAGTCCTAAGTGTTAATTCATATGAGAGTTTGAGTTTTTGTAGATTTAATCAAGATATTCATTAAAATTTCGAAATCAAGATAAACGAATTTAAGTCTATTTGTTGATGCATGATCTCCTCTAAATTTGGTGGAATTCATTTTTCAAAATTCAACTGTTGCAACGTGTTGAAAGAAGATTATCTCAGTTCTCTCTAGGCCAGTTTTTGGACAATCCAAGTTATACACACAAGAAGTTCAAACAAAAGTTAACAAGAAGATTTACGAGCATTTATAATTCTTTTGTGCATGTAATGTGAGTTATCCATTTTAGAATACCATATACTTATTTGTAATATAAAACTTATATAATATTTTGTATAATGTAATGATAGATGTGTTATAGATAATTCTTTATTACATATAATTTATTGTTATATATATATGTATGTATAGTCTACTATATTTAGCGTATATAATATGTAATATAATACAACGAACTACATATAAATTATGATATATTATAACTATGTATATGATTTTATTTATAACCTATAATCTTGTACCTACGACTTAGAGACAACCAACAAAAGAAAGCAGCTAATCGATCGAACAGTCAACTGAGCTTAAAAGGCAATCGACGGACTGATCAACTAGGGGTCACCTCAAGTTCTTGTTTTATTTTTTTTTTCTAGTTAATATTTTCCTATTCATGATTTCTATCAATTGGATTAATGTTTAGTTATAGGTTATTAAAACTATTTTCTTTTATATTCATTTCATATTTAGTCCATTAGCTATTACGGTTTTATTAGCCTTATAAATGTAATGCATTATTTAGAACTTTGATATATTATTAAAACTTTATTTGTACGAATTAATTATAGTTTCACTTGAATTATTCTATGTTTCTTATTAATCAATTGTATTAATTGTAGCAAGCATTGTTCTAAGAAAGTTCTTTAGGGATTCCTATAAATTGTGAATCACATTAATTGTTGGATTTCAATACCTTATTTTATTTATTGAATTGTTTGTTCATATCTTAGCAATTTTATCATTTCTTATGAACATAAAAATCTTTCTTTTATTATTTAAAACCATATAGCACAAGAAGATCCAATTTTGATTGTTGCTACACTTCACAAATCATGTCTTGAATCCTATCCAAGGACTTAGGTACATCATTTTTTGATATTAGAGCATAAATTCAACAAGCTTCAATTGGTATTGGGTTAGGGTTTATTTGATAATGTTGGTAATTGTTGTTGACTTGGGTTGAGTATGATATTTGTGGAGTGTTTTGAGGAATCGTGATTATGATTGCTTAGCTATTCCTTATTGATTGAAGAGATGACAAAGGATAAGTGTTAAATTTGTCGTAAAATTCAAAGACATATTGTCTTATTTCATATTAGTGATTGTCCCACTAATTTGATTTCTAAACTTGTGGTTGATGCATTAGGTTTGGATGCTATTGATAATCGTTGTTCATATTAGTTTATTTATTATAATAAGCTGACCCAAATGCAAAATAAACAAGAATAGCCATGGGCAATCGATACCATAATGAGAATTTGTATGACATTAGTAATATTGATGGTTTTCATATGTGTTTGGGGAAGCTATGGCAGTCATTTCATGTTGTATTATATAGTTTGTTGAAGAATACATATTGTTTTGTTAAGGAAAGATGAATTGTGCTAATATCCTTACCCTGGAGGAATTCTAAACATGTTTAGATGTGATTAAGGGATTATTACATAATTGGATAGTTGAGAAACAAGCATATATAAAGAATGAGAATGTTGAGTTGGAGATCTTAGAATCATTAATTGAGAAAGAGGGTAATGGTCAGTTTAAGGTGGTAGAGACTTTAAAGGATCTCATTGATGCAAAACTTAGAATTTTAGGATATTGTAGAGGAGACAACTGAGAAAGAGACTATAGAGATGATAGTTGATGAGAAAACTAGACTTATGAATAAAAACAAGTCTACTCACCTTAGCAAGAAAGAGTGTTCATTTGAATTAGCATAGTAAAATCTACTACCATATACTATGAGCACAATCCATACTGTTATAATTACAACTTCTAGACGAGTTTGATAGATCGAGTACATAATGAGTAGAAGGAGTTTAGATCATCGGTGGCATCAATGGTGTGGTTAAGCTACTATAGAATTATACTTGTATTTTGTAGGTTTATATTTGATCTAGGAGGATTTACAACATCCATTCACATCTTAAGATTTGAGTTAAATTTTCTCCAAAAGAGGGGATATGATGTGCCTAGGACCTAAAGACAATAAATCAAAGAAAGTAGCTAACCAATGAGCATCTACAAGGCATGAGAGGGTCAACTGGCCCATGCGATCAACCAAACTAAAAAAGTAGTTGATCGGTCAATCAACTAAGAGGGTACCTTAAGAGCAACTAGGGTTCATTTTTATTAATTGGGGCAATTTTTAGTTATTAGGTTATCAAAAGTATTTCTATTTCCTTTTATGTTTATTTTCTATTTTCTTTTATGTAAATAAGTATAAGATGTAATGCATTATTTAGAACCTTTGACATATTATGGAACCATCCTTTTTCTGAATTAATTCTATGAGATGGATTTATCTTGAATAGTTTAATTGTTTTTATCAACCAATTGTATTGATTATGATGAATACTATTTTTATCAATCTTTCATAAGATTAGGTGGACGTCCTTTAGTGATTCCTATAAATTGTGAGTCATTTTTATTGTAAAGTTTTAATATTTTAATTCATTTATTAAATTAGTGAGTCACATCTAATTTAGTACTCTTCCATATCCTCTTAATTTAATCATTCCTCATAAACATAAAAGCAAAAAGAAAAAAAATTCTTCTTTTATTTATCTAAAAGGGTAATATCTATTAGCCACCTCCATGAACTTTATAAATCACATCAACACCTTATTTTTTGAAAATACAACATACTTTCCCCTTCTTTTGTGTTGTATGGACACATGGCACAAATACTAATGTGTCATCACTATATTAGAAAATTAAAGGTATTACTTAAATATTATAATTATACATATTTATTAACTAAAATAATAAAAATAAAAAAATTCAGAAAAAAAAGTAAGTGTTGAATATTTTAAAAATTAGCACCCTCTTAAATATATATATATATATATATATATTATAATTATACATATTAATTAACTAAATTAATAAAAATATGTTAAAAAAATAAAAAAGAAAAGTTGTAAAAATTAAAAAAGAAAAGAAAGTGCGTGGAGACTGGAAACTTAGTCCTGCTACCCCAATGGGCTTTCACCTATTATTTATTTATTTATTTTTAAATTTATGGTACACACATCATTTTACGGCTACTCCAGCTATCTCAATGTCGGGAGTTAGCCGGCAACTACCCATGGGGTTACCGGAAACTATTTTTTAAATTTATTTTGTAGCTTTTTTGTCTATTTTTGGATCTATTTATATATTTTTTATTATTTCAGTTAAATAATATATATAAATGTAAAAGTGGAGAACTTTTTTGAAAAAAACTTTCAGCATTTTTTATTTAATTTTTAATTTTTGAATTTCTTTTATTTTCTTATTATTTTGATTGATTAATATATTTTATTATAATATTTAAGTAAAGTTATTATTTTTTTTATGTGATAATTACACATTTGGGTTCATGCCACCTGTAAATCCGCACAGGCAAAAGGAAAGAAAATCTGTTGTATTTCTAGATAGTGGATTTTGATACAATATATTTTACCCTATTTAAAGCTATTCAAACATACAAAAAAAAAAAAACCTAATTTTGATTGTTCATGGTTGTATCTTGAGCCCTATCCAAGGATCTAGGCACATCATAAAATCTACGAATTTAGTTTATAACATTCTATATTAAATATATTAGTTGTATATTATATTTAATATAAATTTATATATCGTACATTAGATAGAAAAATGCTAATGGTATGCTTTTGTCACTATCGAAGCGCCGAATAAGAATGCTATTACATTTTCATATACCTGCTTTCATAATGCATGTAGTAAATGAATCATAAATACAATATCACAGACTAAGGGTTTTTTTTTTTTTTTTTTTGGTGAAACCATATAATAGATTAAATATAACCTAGTATCAACAACAGAAAACAAAGGAAATCAACCAGGGTCTGGGGTAGCTAAGCCCATACATAACCCGTACACTTTATTATCATCTAACAATCCCACAGGCGAAGTATGGGCAAAAGCGCTTCAAGAAACCTGTTTTGTGCATGTCTTCGCCACAGCATCGGCAACACAATCGTTTTTCCTGAACTTACGTTCTAGGAGCACATATTCATATTGCCACAATTCGGCTCCCTAAAGTAGCACATTTTCAGGCAATAAATCATCAGCAACAGAGTTATCCTATAAAACATGAATAGCAATCCAAAACCCTTTCTTTTCTTTTCATCGAAACACTGTCCAAGCCATTGGTTTAGTTAGAATTAACCTCACTAATGAAGTGGACAAAGTCTATATTTGAGTAAAAATGTAGAGGGTACAAGTCAGTTTAGAATGTATTGTTGTAACGTCAGGTTGTTTCATTTTCTTGCAACCAACAAAGAAAATAAAAATTATAAACCATTGAAAATTTAGTTGGGACTTAAAAAAGACCTAAAATGAGAAAAATAAGTACCATTCATTTTAAGCCCTACAAAGAGGCATAAAATTCGTGGTAGAGGATATAGAATGATCAGTACTTTCATCAAAAGCCTCTGGGTTAAAATAGCTAGACGTTTTCAATCGCACCGAAGAGGTATGGAACCAAACACAATTCCTAAGCTTAATTTACATCGCTGAAACCACTTTGATTTCATGTCCCTAGCAGATATGTTATGATACGAAGTTTATGACATTGTCGGCGTGTTGCTTGTTTCACATCCCCTTTATACTTATCTTTCTGAAGGACATTATATCCTAGCTTTTGGCCAAAATTTCCAAGCTAATCAGATATTCAGATATATGCCCTATTGATGGAGACACACAGGCAGACATAGTGGAGGACAGAGGCTGACACGGTTCCAAGCATGGCTTGAGACACGGCCTGGACATAGTAGAGGACACAGAGGCTGACACGGTTCCGGGCACGGCTTGAGACATGGCTTGCAGGACTGTCACAGACGCTGACACGGTTCCGGGCACGGTTTGGGACATGGCTTGTAGAACTTTCACAGAAGCTTACACGGGTTAAGACACGGCTTGGGACACGGCCGTGTACTGCGCTCGTCACATGCCCAGAGACATACACGGCTAGAGGCACAGCCGTGTATGCAACAGGTTATAGACGTGTATTTTATTATTTATTTTCATGTATACGCTTAGATTTTCCCCTTTTAGACATTTTACGGGAAAATATAAATACCCTTTTGTCAGATATGCTAGGGTTACGTTTTGTTTTATTATCAAATACATTTCGTGAGAGAATTTTCTCCTTTTTCCCGGTTGTGCACAACCAGATTTGCATCAAAGAGTGTTTCTTTGTTGTGTGAAACCAATCCATATTCGGATTTATTTCGTTTCGCTTTCCGCGCTGCGTCAGTTGGTATCAGAGCAAGGCTATTTCCTGTGAAGATGTCAACTCATCAAGGCGATGATAGCGGTCGTGTTCTTGACGGTGTTCAAGAGGCGAGGTTTCAAGGGAACCATCAATGGGTTCCAAGGGCAGAATTCGACGCAATGCATCAGAAGGTCGGGCGTATGGAACAGCGCCTTGATGAACTGATCAAGCATTTCGATGCTTTGGTGGTAGACCCCAATAGGGTTGGAGGCGCTGGCAGAAATCCACCACGTGCGGTGGAGGAATTCGGGGGACGAGTGGTCCGACCTATCATTGAGAACAGGTGGGGGCGTGTGGAGAGTGAAGAGTCCAGCGAAGAAAGTGATGACATGTACGGGAGTAAGGCCACGGCAAGGGCGTGGTGGTAGAGGTGGTGGTCATCGGATGGCTCATCATGGAAACCACCCTAGAAAAGGTGATTACAGGAGGAACCGTGGAGGCTATGATCAAGGGGATGGGGGAGACTATCGTTTGAAGGTCGACATCCCATAGTTCGATGGCAGCCTCAACATCGAAGGCTTCCTTGATTGGCTTGCGGAAGTGGACCAGTTCTTCGATTACATGGAAATTCCCGAGGATCGTCGTGTAAGGTTGGTGGCATGCAAGTTGAAGAGTGGCGCCTCGGCATGGTGGGAGAGGCTACAAAGTAGGAGGCAGAAGGAAGGAAAACACCCGGTGAGATCATGGTATCGCATGAAGCAGTTGCTGCAACATGATTTCCTCCCGCCGGATTATGAGCAGATATTGTTCCAACAATATCAGTGGTGCCGCCAAGGACAACGTTCCGTGCATGAGTATACGGCAGAGTTCATGAGGTTGGCGGAGCGGAATGATTTGAGGGAGAGTGAAGGTCAGCAAGTTGCAAGGTATGTAGAAGGACTGAAGCTCCAAATTAAAGACAAGATTGGGGTTTCGATGGTGAGAACCCTTATAGAAGCAAAGAACTTGGCTCTCCGAGCTGAACTTGTGTTGCAGGAATAAGGGAGTAGATATGGAGGAGGACGGAAGGGATATGTAGGCGAAGCTGTGGGTGGTGGTAGTCGACCGGTATTTGAGAAAAGTAGGACTACACCATATAAACCAACTGAGGACATGTCCAGGAGGGAAGAGAAAAGTGAGGGGAAGAAGCCGATGGAGCAGAAGGGAGCTTAAAGACAGAACAATCCCTATGCCAAACCTATATTGGGCAAATGTTTCCGATGCAACCAACCGGGTCATCGGTCAAACGAATGTCCATCGAGGAAGAGCGTCAACATCCTTGATAGGGAAGATGATGAGGAGATCTGCTGTGAGCCCGATGGAGAGGGAGAATATTATGAGGAAGAAGAAGAAACAGCGGAACCAACATATGTAATTCGGCGCATGATGCTCACCCCAAAGCAAGAAGAGATCACGCAGAGACACCAGTTGTTTCATACACGGTGTACTATCATGGGGAAGTTGTTTGAGCTAATAGTAGACAGCGGCAGTTGCGAGAACATCATAGGAAGAGTGGTTATGAAACAACTGCAGCTGCCCATCGAGAAGCACCCGAATCCGTACACTATTGGCTGGATTAAGGCAGTCGAGAAAATTGAGGTCAAGAAGAGATACAGGGTACCTTTCTCAATAGGAAAGTACCGCGATGAAGCATTTTGCGACATTGTAGACATGGATGCTTGCCACATCTTGTTTGGGAGACCATGGCAATTTGACGTAGACGTGCAACACGCGGGTAAAGAGAATGTCTACAAGTTGGAGAAGGAGGGTGTGAAGTACACCTTGTTGCCGTTGAAGAGGGAAGGACGAGCTAAAGGAAAGAAGGTTAAGAGTCGATCATTCTTAACTGTCACTCAATCTGAGAAGGAAGTGATGGAAGACTTAAGGGAGTCGCGAGTGGTACACACCCTCATCGTGAAAGGTGTGACCGAAGGAGGGGAGGAACTTGATGGAGAAGTGCCAGGGGCAGTGAAGGATCTTCTTGAGGAGTTTAAGGAAGTGGTTCCTGACGACCTACCTGAGGGGCTACCCCCTCTGAGGGACATTCAACACCAAATAGACCTGGTGCCTGGAGCTAGTCTCCCAAACCTCCCGCATTACAGAATGAGTCCCAAGGAAGCCGGGATTCTACAGGATAAGGTCCAAGAGCTTTTGGACAAAGGGTTCATCCGGGATAGCTTAAGTCCATGTGCGGTTCCAGCGTTGTTAACTCCCAAGAAAGATGGGAGCTGGAGGATGTGTGTTGATAGCCGAGCTATCAACAAGATTACCAAAGGGTATAAATTCCCTATACCCCGCATCGAGGATATGTTGGACCGTTTGAGTGGCGCTACTATCTTCTCCAAGATAGACTTGCGGAGTGGATATCACCAGATTCGAATCCGTCCCGGAGATGAGTGGAAGACGGCGTTTAAGACCAAGGAGGGGCTGTATGAGTGGCTAGTGATGCCATTTAGGTTGAGTAATGCACCGAGCACCTTCATGAGGGTAATGAATCAGGTATTGAAACCTTTCAATGGTCGTTTCCTTGTAGTGTACTTTGATGATATTCTAATATTTAGTAGATCCGAGGAAGAACATTTGGAGCATCTAAAGTGTGTGTTATCTGCACTAAAGGTGAACAAGCTGTTCGCTAATCTAAAAAAGTGTACGTTTATGTCAAGGCGACTGTTATTCCTTGGGTTTGTGGTTAGTAGTGAAAGAGTGATGGTAGATGATGAGAAGGTGAAGGCGATTAGAGAATGGCCTGTTCCTAGAACTGTTACAGAACTGAGAAGTTTCCTCGGCCTAGCTAGTTTCTACAGAAGATTCATTAGGCATTTTAGTACTGTTGCTGCCCCCCTGACTGAATGCTTGAAGAAGGGAAAGTTCCAATGGGGCGAAGAATCTGAATCGAGCTTCATGAACTTGAAACAGAGATTGTGTAGCGCTCCTGTACTAGCGCTACCGGACTTTGAGAAATTGTTCGAGGTGGATTGCGATGCTAGTGGGGTTGGAGTTGGTACAGTACTATCACAAGAGAGAAGACCAATAGCCTTTTACAGTGAAAAATTGTGCGAAGCAAGGAGGACTTGGTCTACATATGATAAGGAGTTCTACGCCGTGGTGAGGGCCCTTAAAGTGTGAGAGCACTATTTGGTTGGGAAAGAGTTCATTTTGTATTCGGATTGTGGGGCTCTTAAACACTTGAGTGGTCAGACCCGAATTAGTAAGGACATGCACGCCAGATGGATTGAGTTCTTGCAGAGATTTCCTTTCAGATTGATGCACAAGTCGGGTGTGCACAACAAGGTCGCAGACGCCCTGAGTAGAAGAGCGAATGTCCTACTTACTTTAAGTGCGGACATTGTTGGGTTTGAGAAGCTGAGGGAATTGTATGAAAATGATAGCGACTTTAAGGACACTTGGATTAAGTGTACCAACAGGGAACCGTGTGACGACTATCATATCCATGAGGGGTATTTGATGAAAGGGAATCAACTGTGCATTCCTGAAACTTCCTTACTGGAAAAGCTTATCCGAGATCTGCATGGTGGAGGACTGGCGGGACATATGGGTAGAGATAAGACCCTAGCCGCAGTAACTGAAAGATACTTTTGGCCTCGGATAAGAAGAGATGTGTATGGGATTGTGGAAAAGTGCTACATTTGCCAAGTGTCTAAGGGGCAATCCCAAAACACGGGCCTATATACTCCTCTTCCCGTACCATCAAACATTTGGGAGGACCTATCGATGGATTTTATACTGGGTTTGCCTCGTACCCAACGAGGTGCTGACTCTGTGTTTATTGTAGTTGACAGGTTTTCCAAGATGGCTCATTTCATTCCCTGCAAGAAGATCGCAGATGCACGGGCTATTGCGCGGCTGTTCTTCAAGGAAGTAATGCGGTTGCATGGAGTCTTAAAGTCCATTACTTCCGACAGGGATAGCAAATTCCTCAGTCATTTTTGGAGGACTCTTTGGTATATGTTTGATTCATCATTGAATTACAGCAGCACCGCTCATCCTCAAACCGATGGTCAGACTGAGGTAACTAACAGGACCCTCGGAAACCTCATCAGAAGCATTTGCTGCGAGAAGCCGGGACAGTGGGATCAAGCATTGGCTCAAGCTGAATTCGCTTACAATAGTTCCGTCCACCGAACTATTGGGAGGTCACCATTCTCGGTGGTATACACCAAGACACCACAACATGCGCTGGACTTACTCAAATTACCCAATGACATGGTGGGTGATGTGGCGGCTAAACATATGGCGGAACAATACCAAGCCACTACTGAGGAAGTTAAATGAAAGATAGAGGAGTCCAATACACGATACAAAGGGGATGCAAATAAGCATAGACGGAAGAAGCTCTTTGCAATGGGCGATCAGGTAATGGTTTACTTCCGAAAACAGCGTTTCCCTGTAGGGAAATATGGGAAACTTCAACCCAAGAAGTACGGACCCTATGAAGTTGTACATAAGATAAATGACAATGCATATGTTATACAACTCCCGGAAGATATGAATATCTCCTGCACTTTTAATGTTGCGGCGCCTTTATATCCGGATGAGAACTCGGGGTCGAGTTCTCCATTAGTGGGGGAGAATGATGGAGACACACGGGCGGACATAGTGGAGGACAGAGGCTGACACGGTTCCAAGCATGGCTTGAGACACGGCCTGGACATAGTAGAGGACACAGAGGCTGACACGGTTCCGGGCACAGCTTGGGACACGGCTTGCAGAACTTTTACAGAAGCTTACACGGGTTAAGACATGGCTTGGGACACGGCCGTGTACTGCGCTCGTCACATGCCCAGAGACATACACGGCTAGAGGCACGGCCGTGTATGCGACAGGTTATAGACGTGTATTTTATTATTTATTTCCACGTGTACGCTTAGATTTTCCCCTTTTAGACATTTTACGGGGAAGTATAAATATCCTTTTGTCAGATATGCTAGGGTTACGTTTTATTTTATTATCAAATACATTTCGTGAGAGAATTTTCTTCCTTTTTCCGGTTGTACGCAACCAGATTTGCATCAAAGAGTGTTTTTTTGTTGTGTGAAACCAATCCATATTCGGATTCGTTTCGTTTCGCTTTCCGCGCTGCATCACCTATCTCTTAGGAATCATCTAAAACATTGCCCCTATAGGCAATTGTATCATATTTTCTATGTTAATAGGAACACAACAAGATGGTTCTATCCAACGAGCTAGCATGAAAATTAAAAAGACCTTGGAACTTAGTCCAATCCTTTATTCTAAAATTACGAAACCATGAATTCTCGATTCGGTTTTCCAATCAGAAATATGATCTATCTGGTGAAATCAATCCTGAGGAATTACCTAACTGAAGTTCTTATGGAAATCTTTTGTCGTTTATGACATGATTATGATTTACAACTATCTATACTGAGAATATTTCTGAACTCCAAATTTGCAGTAGACATGATGCATTCATATATATATATATATATATATTTCATGTTATGTAGTCTTCTGAAAGGCAACAAATCAAACAACATGCTGCACAATTGTACCTTTATTTGTATCTTCATCATTTATGACTTCAAATCAACAGTATACAGAAGTAATAATCAGTAACTCTTCTTCAAAAATTTCGTAATTAGTTATTATTATATCCACCCTTATCGAATTCTACGAGGTTAGCAACCCACAAAACTACATTTTTCTAAATAGACCACTGATATGCAGCCAGTCGATTCAATTCCATATTGGTCAGTCGATATAGCAAGGGGGTTCCTAGTTATAAAAACATGGAGCTAGCATTTACACGATAGATTCTAAGTGGCATATTTAAAATCAACTTACCTTAAAACTGCCATCCTATATTGTTTGCCTTTTCCCAGCAAATTATATGATATGACTTTTATGTGTGCAATTTGTTTAGCATGATGATATGTTTTCAATTTTCTGGGCAATTGTTTTCAATTATTCTTTAAAATATGATTAATACGTCGGAAGTAATAGGAGGTAGTAATGGGAAACTGATGGTCGGTGGGATGGTTGACATACCTATAGTGAAAATAAAAACGTCATACTAATAATTTTATATTTTGAATGTAAAATCTATTTTCTCAATTTCATTCGGTTATTAAAAATGCTTTTAGTTTACGGAATATTTTCTACTCTTCATGTTCAAAGAATATTGGGTAAATTTCTTATAAACTTTCCAAATTATACAAACATCTGCTATTTCTAAATTGTACCCTTCTTTAAGTAAACGCATGTGAGGTCTCATGATTCTGGCACGTATGGATACTAACAGAGTGGAAAATCAGACATGGTAAATGTCAAATAACCTAATTATGTTTTAAAAAAAATATAGTGAGCAAAATACGCTAATATAACCTACATTTTGGTTGAAAAAACATATATATGGTATGCAATAATCAATAAAAGTTGTACATGTGTATGATAGTGAAATTAACTTTAACTTGAGTTATGCACACACTGATTATACCAATATTTCTTCACACATATATAACATATGGTATTTAATATTCAATCAATCTTTTTTCACATTTAAGTGCTTTGTTTTTTTCTTTCTTGCATAACCGTTGTTTTAATTTCCACTCATATAACTTGTATTATATTCTATCGTGGAACTGCTGCCTCTCCTTGATGCTCTTAAGTAACTAAAGACCCCAAACACTCACCCGCTACACTTTTTAGATGCAATATGCTATCAAAGCTCTTTATGTTTTTGTTGAAAAGAAAAACATGGATTACTTATTTGCAGAAGCACCAAAACACATAGTAAAATACTAATATTTAAATTGAAAAAGTGTGGAAAGTACCTACTTTTTGGAATTCTTAGGTAGCGTTTGGTTACTGGTACTAGATAAAACAAGGAATATACAAAATAAGAAGGACTGGACAAAAAAAAAATTGTACTACGTTTGGTTTGTTCAGTACTAGACAAAGATTTTTGTGCTGTTCAGTGTTTGGAATTGCAAAGTACTGAACTGAACATAGTAAATTTGATAATTATACCCTTTTTAATGATATTATGATTATTTATACATATTTAATATTATTATAAGAAAACAATTAGAAGAGATTATAAATTATATAAAATAATTCGTGTAAATCTATTGATTTTAAAATTTTAATAATACATATTATAAATTAAAATAATTTATATTATATTTAATAAAATAGCACGTTCTAAATATTTTATTAGTAATATGAAAATAAAGTTCAATACTCTAAATAAAGTTCAACACTCTAAATAGGCTATTAAAATGATTAACACATACAAAATATGATCACATGATTGGCATTTAATTAGAACATGCATATCAAATGTGCTCTAACCATCACAAAATTCAAAAAAAGAAATAGTTTGATGTGCAAAGAAGCCAATGAAAGAAGTCTCAATTACACAAATACTGTAAACATTTTTTCCATCAACCAATAATATTCTTAACAAATATTAGCCTCTGTTTTCTTTGGAGCCTCTAAAAAAACTTTTCATATTGTGGATTTGTCGCCATTTGCATAAGAACATCCAACTCTTCATTTTTCGATAATCCTAATGTTTTCAACTCTACAACAACATCATCCTTTGGAGGATTAGCAATTTTCCCAACAAGCAAAGCAAAATCACTCCTAACATCACTTATACTCTTTTGAAATGTAGATATAAATTCAGTAACATATTCCACCATAAGACACTTGCGAGTTGGTCGCATAGATGGATCGCGTGAGGCATAACTAGAGGCTTCAGTAGACTGTAGCACTTGTTCTGACTCCATCTCTTCTTCAAAAGTATCTTCAACCTCATTTTGTAACTCGTGCGTCACATCTATAGGTGTTTTAGCCCTTTTGCCATTTGCTCTATCCTTTCCAAAAATTCCTTATAGCTTTTCAAACTCTTTAAACTCCATGTTGGCATGATTACCAACCTTTTGATGTTTCTACATATCGATAGAAATAATTATTATAACAACAAAGAATTAACTTAAAAAAAAATGAGTATACTTCAAAATAAATATAATGTTAACTATATCTCCATATATTCGGCAAGGACTGCATCACTGTCAACTATAACACATTTTTTAGCACCATTCCAACCAAATCCACTAGTATTCATCATATCAACAACCTCCGCCAGCTTAATTGACCACCTCTTCATTTTGTTAACAATTTGTCTGACATTGAGATTAATTTCTAGAATGTGATGTTTCATTCTTTTTAAAGCTTCTTCATGAGCCCCATTCTTAAAAGTGCCATTTTCTCCTTTGTATTTTTCTACAACTAACTCCTCCAGCACTACCAATAACTTTTCTTCCTCAACTTGGCTCCAAGAATGCCTAGGTTTTTTATCCCTATTGTCCATGACTGTAAACCCATCCATATTGTAAGTAAAAAAGAAAATAAGTAAAATGTAAGTCATGCATACAAACAGTGGATAAAATATTTTAATTTACATCACAACATAAAATTGAAAATTCAACAACCAAATGATTTCAATAATACATAACTAACGAAAAATCAATAGTGATAATGATCCAACATACATAATCAAATAAAGTACAACAATTAAGTGACATTCTAGTTCCTATGACATGCCCTCCATTAGCTTCTATCATTTCGATTGCATCAATTCCATTTTCTCCAATTGGAACTTCATCACCTTCTATTACAGCATGCTCCAATGGATCTAATGGCATGTATATTCAAATGAAGTTGTGTAGTAGGCAACAAGCTAGTATTATTCGACATTGTATTTTGATAGGATAAAACGATGGACTCCTTATAATACCCCATCGTTTCTTTAAAATTCCAAAACATCTCTCTACGACATTTTTTGCCCTTGCATGTCTATAGTTAAATAATTCCTCACGATTTTAAGGCCTATGTTGACTTGTAGCCCACTCTTGAATGTGATAACGCCTACCTCTAAAAGGGGAAAGAAAGCCTGGTGCATTGGAATATCCACCATTTACTAGATAATATGAACCTAAAAAGAAATGTAACCACATAAATTTACATGAAAGTTTGTTATTGAAAAGATAAAATGAAGACAATTTATTTTTTTTAAGTACATACCAAGTGCAACTCTCAAACCATTAGATCGAATGACTGCATCACATAATACTCTAGAATATGATGCAAACCCTTCCCAGCCTGCTAATATGTAGATAAATTTCACGTCACTATCACATACACCCATGACATTTATTACAAGATGCCATTTCCTTGTTCGATACCTAAGTCTATCTGCAACCGGTGTTGTCACTGCAATGTAAGTACCATCTAATGCTCCTAGATAACCCTAATATGTTCCCAAAAAAACAAAAAAAATTGTATTGTATTATAAGTAATCATGACCATTGTGGATAAACTCAAGGGAAAAAAAATCTATTACCTTAAACCATTTCCACCGTTCGTCAATGCAATCTTGTGGTACTGGATTGGGTTTTGCAAGTAACATATCTTCTAACCTTAACACAGTAGCTAACACTTGATAGCAATTTCTACTAATAGTCTCACCTGATCTACGAAATCTCACTTAAATACTCATATTCTTTGTATGATGCGCAAGGATGTTAACAAAAATAGCAACTTGTTCTTCAACCGTTGCTCTTCCATTACATTGCATTCCCCCTCGTACCCTAAGGAGTTCACAAAGATGTACAAAACTATTCCTACACATCCTTAATTCCCATAAACAATTCGTATCACTTCCATTAATAAGTGAATCAATCACCTCTGGATGCATTTCATATGTAGCTAATGCCCACTCATTCAATACTCCCCTCTCTACCCTTCTTTTCAAAACAAAGTTCATATAATAGAAACCAGTAGCAGCCATTACAAGCATATTGATATAGAGTCTCCATCCAAGAAGGTAAATCAGAATTTCATGATGATCCATGATCTATATGACATATCGAAGGAAAGTGATGAGTGTCAGAAGACCATTAATTCTAGTGCTTATTAGTTATAATTTTATATGGATTTCATGTAATTTGTGAATAAAAGGGTACTTATATGATTAAATTTTATTTTCATGTACTAATGAAGACAAAAGAAAAATTTAAGGAGGATATGATCAAAGGCAAAGTGAAAATTGGTGAAAAAAATAAAGAAAAGTGAATTTTTGGTTTAGCACAACCCTTGTAGACGTCCGTGCTGGGTGAAGAAAATGGTTAGAAACCATGCTAAGACGTCCCCCAGGTCTAGCACAGCCTGTGCTGATGAGTGACAACAAACATCCTGTTCAACCTTGCCCCGAGCACGGCCATGTTGGAGGCCATGCTGAACTGAGCAGTGAAAAATAATGTGTTCCGAAGTCAGCATGGCCTCGAGTACGGTCGTGTTGAACCCTGTTTTTGCGAGAACTATAAATAAACGCTTTTATTTAGTTAATGAATGAAAGTCTTCTTTGTTGGCCAAAACATAAAAACAGAAGAGAGAAAGTTATGTCCAAATGCTTATAGCACTCAATAGTACAGATGTTGCTTTACATGTTAAAACAAGTTGAACTATATCAGAAGTTCACTTCATCAACCAATTCAAAATCCTTAGCATCACTCACCAATTTTTAACTAAACTAGAGCCATTTCAGAAGACACTAGTAGACATAGGACAAGACTAACATAATAGGGAAGGACAACTAATATTTCAACCTGGTTAAGAATCCAACCTAAATGGCATTAAGAAAAACAAAGATAAATCTAACACCAAGAACTTACCTACTTTCAGTATCCCCGACAAACTTCATTGATCAAGCTGGTTAGGAATGCGAGCAATAGGTGTAGGATTTTGGTTTATGCAGAGACTGAACAGGAGTTTGAATGGGATGGATGATGAGCCAACAGGACTCTAGGGACTCTAAATAGGTAGGGTAGATTTTTATCTAACCCGAAATGTCATCTAACATAGGTATTGTTGCAAAACAGAACTAGCAAACCGTATGCTATTGGCTAAAAACAGACTAGCTATGTTGTTGCAATTTCATCTGGAAACAACACGTATGTAAAGGATCCCTATGGACGGCTTGGTTTCGCCTAAAACCTAGGCTCATGTAATGAATAAGCCTTACAGTATCACTATACCACCAATTGGATTTCTCTCAATTCTTAATTATGCTCTCCTCAGGATCTATTTTTTCTATTTATTGAACGAATACACTTGACTCCATACTTTATCAAAAATTATTAATTGATAATTCAATTTTCACTTGATTCTTCATCATTCCCACTTCATTAAAAATTACCTTTTCAATTGCACCCATTTCATTGAACGAATACACTCGACTCCACAATTATGATTTATGCAGCAACTTTCCTCTTTAATTAGACGCTAGCAACAACAGCCATTGACAGCAAGTAACACCACACACCATGACAACAAGTAACACCACACAACATTCCAGCACACACACACAATAACCAGCCAAAACATAGACACTACACTAGCCCCTACACCATTCCGGCAAACACACAGCACACATACACGAACCTGACGGCGACAACCAGACGCAGAGCATGCGAGGAAGATAGAAAAGCAAGCAAGGGAGAAAGAATGAAAGGACAAGAACCTGATGGCGACTTGTGGTGTGACGATGGCAACGTTTGAACAGCGATCAATTGCACGATGAATCCCTTTACTGGAGTGGCGCGAATGGGTTTTCCTACTACGCTAGAAAGGGTTTGGGGGAGGTAGTGTTTGTCTATAAAGGGAAAAACATGAAGGGCAAGTTGGGGATTTTGAAAAAAATAAATTTTTGTCCAATACCACATTTTTTGTACCGAATTACATATGGTACAAAATTTTGCTCTTTTATCTAGTACCATATTGCTTTTTTATTCAGTACTTTTTTCATGGATGGCAACCAAATGCAGGGTAAAAAAATTTGTCTTGTCCAATACCCCATTTTTGTGGCAATCAAATGCTACCTTAAGGATGGAGAGAGGTCTTTATTTAAAAAGGTATTGAAATATATATTTATCTATTACTTTTTCTAAACAAAAGTGATTTTAATCAATTAAAGATTCAACAAATAGTTAAATCCACTAATTTTGGAAAATGTTAGAAAATTTTTCGTAATAACCTAAAAATAAAGTGAAGAATTCTTGAAAAAAAAAAGGTTCTAAGGTATGATTACATCTCCATATTTCAAATAGGATTCTTAAGGATAGGGTGGTCTCACAGCATTTTATGTGCTAGTAAATTTTTGTACTTCGTCACACTATAATTACGAGCACAGGTTTATAAGAAAATGATATATAAACATTTACCAAGTTGAATGTCTGTAGAATTTTTCACGGGTAACCATATCCTAATATCAGTCGAAAACTTTGATATTAATTTATTTAGTGCCTGCATAAACGGAATGAAATGATGATATATCCACATAAAGATTTCATGCTAAATTTCCATTCATATACTTATCATTTCACCATATTTTTGTTGAATGTGATAGTTTAGTTCATATTCGATGAACTTATCATTTACCTGCCCGATCGAAGGAAGTAGGAAAAATTCACTATGGACTATCTGTGGACGGGCCTGTTGCACTCCCTATCTTTATCGCAGTTAAAAAGGTCAGTATGGTTTCATGATTCAATTTTCTCCCAAACCAAATCATAAACCTAAAGACGACATTCGGTATTTTACTCAAGCATGGTTACATTTTAGAAATTTTTTCGAATCATGAAGGTTATTTTGGTTTAACCAATTGAATTATAATTTATTGTCCAACAAACTTTACATACATAACACAAAATCTCATATTACAATTACTAAATTCGTTTCATAATAAAAAAGTAAAACAATATAAAAGATAAATAACTTCACACATTTCTCTCTCTCTATCTCTCAAGGTTTTTTCGCTCCAACGAAATCTAGGGCAAGCCATCAGGCCTTAATTCATCTAATACAATCACTATCTTCGCTCTGTAACTCCTATGATAAGGTGACATCTTGATTTAAACTCAAAGATTTGTAGCAATTCCTCCATTGACAAATGAAAGCCACATTGAAATCTTATTTTCATGTCTTTTTTCTTTTTCAATTATTTTTTGTTTTCTCTTTTATTTGTCATTCCAATATAGGAATTTTTTTCAATTAAAGTTTTGGATTTCATTTTGCAATTGCATAGGGCCTTTTCTAAGTTAATTTCATCCAATTTTTATCTAGGAGATTATACTACTAGAGGTGAGTGAATACTCCTATTAGAATCTATATTGTTCAACCTTACTTAATTAGGTATATTCTAAGTGGATATTGAATATCATAGTTTTGAATATAATTTTTCATAATCTACTTCCATAGTATAAAGTACAAATATAACATTTCAATACATTTTATCCATCCTAAAATGTGTAGTTTAAGGTATATAATGTACTAGTTTTATAATACTTTGTACTTACTCTACAAAATTATTAATTAATATTATTTAATATAAAATATATTATATCAATATTTTTTTTTTCCTTATGTCAACTTTATTGCATTATTATATATCTCATACTAACTTTTTTTTTTGGTCAAAATTTTTCTCATTTTGCAAAGATAAATTCCATCATTGAAGGCGTGTTGGACATTGATTGAAGGGACGAGACAAATTGCATTATAGCAAAGATTTGGATGTTGATTAAGTTGAAATTGTTTGAAACTTAATTTGTTTTATTGTATTATATTTATGTTTTGCGTTAGATGTCCATATATATGTAAAATTATTGTTATGGATTTGATATTGTTATTTATTTTAAGTGGACTTAAATTTTATCAGAAATTGCAATTCTGTAATAGTATTAGTAGGTTATTGAGAAATTTACTGTAAGAATTAAATATTATAAAACTATAATAAAAATTTTTATAATCCACAAAATAATATATATTTTATAAGTTTTACTTCCATAATATTATAAAATAAATTTTAAATCTAAAACTAAGGAGTTACCTCATACTCTATCTATCCTTTACTTGTGCATTTGTACAGTGGGTGAGAAATTACTTCGATAAATAAATAAATAAAAGAAACATAGTTGATGGATGGTCAACACGGTGGAGACTGCATCGGTAATTATTCAACTGTTACCATAACTAACAAATAAGTAATCTTCACCAAAATGGAGGTGCGGGGAATCGAACCCCGTGCCTCTCGCATGCGAAGCGAGCGCTCTACCATATGAGCTACACCCCCTCGCATGCTACTAGTTTTAATAGATTAATTTTATTGTAAAATAACTTTCTGCAACTTCATTTCACCGAAGAAATAAAGGCAGCTCTGAGCTCTGCTTTAGTGGGGAGACGTGCCACAACGGCTCATAATCCACCGCAGCCATGCATCGAAATTCGAAATGGTCGGTCACTTCTCTTCATTGCACTGTGTCGGTGAAGAAAAACAAACAAAATGTAATTTAATTTCTTGCTGCTATTGCCAGTGTAGGATGTCATGCAACATGACCACCTCTTCTTTTACTGTCTGTCCATTAAATACCACCACTATATATATATATATATAAATAAATAAATTGCAAAAGTACCCCTTTAGCTTGTCTATTTGTACATTTTACTCTTTGTAAATTGCCAACAAGTCTTCAAAGATATATATACACTTTAAATGTGGTTCGGGGTTCAATTACATCCACCTTTTGCATTTAAAATCACATTGCACTAGAAATCACTGTATTTTGGATTGAGCTTTGAGTATGTAAGAAAGTGGGACTCATATATGGTTGAGTTTTTCTATATTTATGCTTTATATGTTGAAAAATTAATAAAAGATACCCGAAAATCTATCTTCTTGTCCAAATTTTTAAAAGTTAATGGCTAAGTGTATAAATTTTGAAAAGTATGGGGATAACAATATTTAAGAAGAAAAAGCCAAATTCATCTGTCTTTGTTTTTCTGCATGCACACGATTCCTCTATATACGTTGAATCAACTTAATTATCCATACAAGTGTTTCGAGCCTCTTCACCTCTGATCACTTCTCTCTTTTGAGTCAGTGTCTAGCTCCTTCTGTAAGGCAAGGAAGATTGTATAAACTTACTAGAGCGGTCCGGGTCACCCCCAGTAGTGAGTCCATAACGCTTTGTAGCGAGAGTTTAGACAAAGAGTGCTTACAATCTTGGTTTGAAAAATATATTTTCAGTTGTGACATTATGAAGCTTCCCAAGTTCTCACGTTTGATATTGCTCCAGATCTGCGGAGTGGCTGTGATGCTCTTCTGTTTCTCGTACGGTAAACTGAGTACTTCCTCCACTATGTCTGCCACAGGTAAATTATAAGAGCAAAAAATTTAAAAAAATAAAAGCCCTTACTTACATATGGTAACACCTCGTTGTTTCGGTTTTTCTCTTTAGAAATTGCTGAGACTGGTAAATATTGTGTGAAAATATTGGCTATTACACACTATATATTACTAAGTAATATATATACTTGGCATTTTTTTATACAAATAGTAGAATAGGTGGTTTTCGAAAGGATCATCATCTATATTTTATATAAATTATACATTAAGATCTTGGAAATTTACATATCACATTTATATAACGTGTGTGGTGTATTTTTTCTCTTAGACTTAACCGGAGCCTTTTTAAGTTCAACAGGTGCAAAACGGCTCGATGTTCAACTACGAACCATAGCTAATTTACAAACCTTTATGATAATTTAGAATCTTTTGTTTTAATTTAAAAGTAGAAAGAACATTTGCGAATTAACCAGCATTTTTATGAGGTTTAGTGGGATGTTACAATGTAATTTCATTATGATGTTTGCAACAGTAGCATAGCTTATTTTCAAGTTGATTTGCGGCGAGATATATAGAGATCGTTTAAGCAGTAACTACTTTGGACAGATGGAGAGGTTTTCATTCATCATGCTGATGGTACGGCCAAAGTGGCAAGCCGGAAGCTGCAGGTACAGATTTCCCATTGGCTCTCTCTTAATTCTTAAATGAAACATGATTAATATTTGAAAAAAAATTACAAATGCACCTTAGTAAATGCTTCTTACATACAAATAAACTTTCTAAACTTCTAAATCTAAAATATAAATTTATATGCTTGTACTATTTAAAAATTTATACATACACCATAAACTTTTGTAAAAATCTTGAAATTATCGTCATTTATAATTTTTTCAGTAATGATTTTAAAATTTTAATAATAATTTGAGATGTATCTATGTATTTTTAAAGGTTATAAAAAGATGATATCAAATTACTGAATAAGATTTATCCATATAAGATCAATAGTATGGAGTATGTACTTGCAATTATCTGTTATAGTATATTAGTTTCACCAATATGAAGCACCTTTGTTACTCTGTGGTTCAACATTTCGAAAACTTAAAAGATCTTGTAGTTGCATATTTTCTATGTGAGGGAAGTTGATCAGGATTATTCTGTTGCTTTGCAGGAGCATGGTTATAATTTTCAGAGATACAAGAAAAGTGAGAGTGGAAAAGTGAATTTAGAGGACTACGGTCCTATTGATCCGGTTCCAAGTTCAAGAACTTCCACCTTTCGATCAGCACCAATCGACCACGGCAGTCCTCTTAACCCCTACATACCAAAGCCACCTTCGTCTCCTGGTCATCCCAACCATGGCAAGTGAGCTTGCTTATCAAGTTTTCCTGCCATGTTAACATATTATATTAAAATAAAATAAAACCTAGTAACAATTACCAACGTTGTATTATCTTGACATGCATGCGTGTGTAATATTAGAGTAAATTATGTCCCCAAGATCATGTGCCAATGAGAATTTTATGAGCTTTTTAGCATGAAAATCGTGGATACACCATGGGCGGCGACATGCGTCGTAGATGGGTTATTATTAGTGCATTTCAAAGAAACTTATTCGCCTAATATAATATATGCAGAGTTGCTTGATAAATAATGTTTATCTTTTTTCCTAAAGTAGAAAGCATATTACATAGTACAATCACACGTCTCAAATCCTCTAGTTCTTGTGTTCTCTCATCTTGATTTTGAGTAAATGCTTTTGAACCTTCTTTGCTTCCATTTTGTTCTTCCATAGACAACATTGCTTTGCTACAAAACCATTAATCAATCTTCTTTCCCTTTTCCTAAACAACGCGGAAATTTATAAAATGTAGGGGCCAACGACATTTTTATTTGATAATGTTAGTAGCTGATATGGTATATTGGTATACTTCTTAGTATGCCAAATAAAAAAAAAAATCGGTTTATATAATACTTACTATTATATAGAGATATATAATCAATGAAAATGTGGAGAAATGTTTAAACCTTTAATAAATATGTGTAGGCACTCATAATAAAATCCTCCCTAGAAGTGGCACTAAATTATTCTTATTCTTTTCCTAAAAATACTTATTTCTAATCCTTGTAGAAGTGGCTAGACTCCGGCTAGACTCCAATTATGAAATTTTATGATGAGAAACCCATGTGGACGTAATACGTGATTCTACACTATTGCAACTTATTAACTTGTATTTCGTCATTTTCAGGTACATGAGCTATAAATGTAGTTCTTTAATAAGCAAACAATAATCATTAGTTGAAAATGCACGTGGCATGCATGTTCCTCCAACATAACTTAGATCATATTTACCTTACTTAGAATACTTTAGATCCGATAAAATAATACACTTGAATATTTCTTAATTTAGGATTGGAGACTAGAGAGTGAAAAGAACGTATAATTTTGTCTAGCTTAGAGTATTTTCATAAGATATGCATAATATGTGGTTCAGTTGGGGACAAGTGTATGTCGTGTGTCATTTTAATGAAAAAATAATTGCTCATTAGAGAACAACATTGATCATGCATTCATAAACAAAAAAAAAGAAAAAAGAAAAAAAGTTAGTATATTGCAAAAGCTTGAAGATATAGGTTAGGTTTATATAATTTACCGTTTTATGAATCCTTTTTATTATCATTTCACCCATTTAACTAAAAGCATCTGATTGTCATCCATTGTGATAGTATTGTGAGATAGAGAAAAGAGAATGCGGTAAAATTTACCACAAAGAGTAAGGAGTTTCACACAAAAAAGGGAGTGCAAGAGTCCCTTGAATGCTCGAAGCTTCTAGCATCTAAACGAGAAGCACCTAAAATTGAATCTAAGGCATCATGGAACAACAGAAAGTCATCCTCTTGACCCCTTCCTTTCTTAGCCATATGGTCGGCAGACATATTTGGCTTCTCTAGAAACATGCTGAACGTCGACAACTTCAAAAAGCTTTAGGATATCCTTAGACTCATCGATCAAAGTGTTGCAAGATCCATCAATATTTTGATTGTTCTAAATGAGACAAATAACTAACATGGCACCCAACTCAATAATAACTTTGGAGGCTTTTAATCAAAATATCCCGAATGAGGCAAATAATTAACATAGCACCTAACGCAATGATAGCTTTAGAGGCTTTTAATTAAATAGATTGACGAGGACCAAAAACTCATTTGATTGTAACTTGATTCTTTCTTGTGGAAGAAGAAGCGGAAAGGCGTAATTGAATAAATGGTCCTATCTAACCCTCTAAGCGATCCAAGTTGTAAAGGAAAAGACAGTTGGCCAGTGGGTAACGAAGTGGTAGCTAGTTGGTTGCGAAAGCTGCAGCTGAAAGGATCCAATTCCGAAGCGTTTCTTCTAATGTCTTTGATTCGCTTTTCCTATAGAAAAGAGTAGGCGAAGGAAGTGGAATAGAGGCCATTTAAGGAGAGCTTCCTAGCTATATTATTCCATTTTTCTGCTAAATAATTTCAGAAACAAAAGAATGTAAAGAAATCAAATCTTCATAACAAAGCTACAAATCCAATTCTACCTTTGATGTTGAAGAAGAACCGAGAACATAATGTTGAAGAAGAACCAAGAAGACTGAAGATGAATAGAGAGAGTTTCGTGTGTGATGAAAAGTTTGTTTTGTATTAGTTGGTTAAGTCTGTTATAAAATCCTATATTTATACCAAAAAAAAAAAAAACAGAATACTAACTATATATGTGCAAGAATAAATGATGTATGTTATATCTTAACACCCCCTCCTCAAGTTGGAAATTGAATGAATTCTAACTTGGATAATAAAAATTGAAGTTGAGCATCAACAACCAACAAGCGCCTTTGTGAAGAGGTCTGCAAGTTGAAAAGAGAACCAACATGCTAAATTTGAAGAAACCCACATTGCACCTGATCTCTTGTGAAATGTCTATCAACATCCAAGTGTTTAGTCTAACCATGCAAACAAGGATTCTCTACTATCAATTGTGCCGAACAACTATTAGCATGCAAAACAATCGGAAGTGAAGCAACTATACGAAAATCTTGCAATAGATGAAAAAGCCAAAGAAGTTCTTTTATGCCAGTAGCCATACTTCTCTACTCTACTTCTATGGATGATGTAGATACAGTTGCTTGTTTTTTAGTCTTCCAAGAAATCAAGGATGAACCTAAAAACAAGCAATATCTTGTAATTGATTTACAATCAAGTGTGCTAGCACCCTAGTCGACATCAATGTAAGCATGTAATGTCAAAGAAGAATGTGTTGAGTAGAATAATCCTCTATCAAATGAACCTTTTAAGTATTTAAGCAAATGATGAACAGCTTACATATGTGTAGTCCATGGTTAAGCAACAAATTGACTTAACTACTGGACTGTAAAAGAAATGCCCGACCTGGTGATAGTCAAATATAAAAGACGTCTAATGATCCATTTGTACAACACAACATCATAAATTAACTGTCCAGAAGTATTACCAAGTCGTAAACGTGGTTGAAAAGGAACTCTAGCAGGTTTACATCCAGTCATCCCAAAATCCTTCAAGATATCTAACAGAAATTTCCTTTGGTTTAAGTAGAAACCTTATGAAGTACGACAAATTTCAATGCCCAAAAAGAAACAAACAGGACTGAGATCTTTTATAGTGTATGCATCATGAAGGCTGCTTTTAACATTCTTAATAGCAGTGAGTGAATTTCCAACAACAAGAACATCATCAACATACACAACAATAGCTGTAAAATCATTACCACAAATTCGAGTAAACAAGGAATAATCATTCTTAGATTGGGAAAAACCAAGTGAAGTAATAAAATTGGTAAATTCTTGATTCCCTTGTCGAGAAACTTGCTTTAACCCATATAAAGAATGAATGAGCTTGCAAACATGACCCAGAGGTGCTAAATAATATCCATCAAGAGGATGCATATATATTTCTTCATCAATGGAACCATGTAAGAAGGCATTGTTAACATCCAGTTGATGAACATGCCAATTATTTACGACAGAAATAGCTAATAGTACTTGAATTGTGGACAACTTTGCAATAGGAGAAAAGGTGTGTGTATAATCTACTCCCTCAACTTGATTGCTACTAATCAAGCTTTGTACCTTTCTATAGTTCTATTTGGTTTATATTTTATTTTATAAACCCATTTAGAACCAATAATTTTCTTACCTTTAGGTAAAGGTACAATCTCCCATGTTTTGTTAGATTCTAGAGCCATTATTTCTTTATTCATTACCTCTATCCATTGAGAATCATGTTTTGCTTCATGATAATTCTGAGGCTCTTGAATAGCTAATATATGTGCCAAGGATATTACGTAGTCATGTGGATAATGGTCAAACATGTGGTCAGGTAAAAGTGGATAACGAGAAGTGGATGAAATGGGATGCTATGCTGATGCAATAGAATTAATGTTATGCACAAAGTCTTTTAACCAAACTAGTGTTTGACAGATTCTAGCGAAGCACGAGAAGGAACAATAGAAGAATGTAATGAATGAGAATCAACAATAGGTTAATTTGAAATTGTCTCTACTAATAGAAAAAGAACAGCAGTAGAATGTGAGGAATGAGAATCAACAATAGGTTGATTTGAAGTATTTGGTCTATTTGAAAAGGAATCAGTAGAGGATGAAAGTGTAGGAAACAAAACAGATGGACTTGACTCTAAAAAATAAGTGTGTTTAAAAGGAAATATGTGTTCCCGACAAACAAAATATCTCTGCTCATAAAGATTCTTCTGTTCTCCAAGTCAAATAAATTGTATGCCTTGTGATTGATAGGATATCCTATAAGAATACATCTTCTTCCTTTAGCATCAAACTTATCATTGGACTTATCCAAAATTGGTGCATAACATAAGCAACCAATTGTTCTTAAGTCTTGATGATTGGGAACTTTGTCAAAAAGAATCTCAAAAGGTGACTTCCAAAGTAATTGTTCCATAGGCATTCTATTAATCAAAGTTGTTGCAGCTAAGACACATTCGCCTCAAAATTCTTTAGGCAAACTTGCATGTATTCTAAAAGCTCTTGTTGTGTCTAAAAGATGTCTATACTTCATTTCAACTACTCCATTTTGTTGTAGAGTATAAATTGTTGTCCTTTGATGTACAATTCCATGATTGTGGAATAGACTTTGACATTATTTGACAAAAACTCACTACCATTATCACTTCTAACATATTTAGGCATCACTTGAAAATGATTCTTCACATACAAAAAAAATTTGACAAAGCATTCATTGCTTGTGACTTTTGTTGAAGTAAAAAGGTCCATATACATCTGGTTTTGTCTTCAACAATAGTAAGAAAAAATCGTGCTCCACAAAGAGAATTAACACCATATGGTCCCCACAAATCTATATGTATCAAATCAAATCTATGAGCAGAGTGAGATGAGCTAGAATTAAAAGGAAGTCTATGTATTTTGGATTGACAGCATGTATCACAAACAAACGGTTTATGAATAGATACAAAAGGAAACAAATGTTTCATCTTGGACATAGATGGATGCCTAAGTCTATTATGTAAAACATCAAGCAACAAATCAAAACTAACAGCAAAAGTATATTTGTTGGAATCAACAATAGTGTTTTTAACACAAGAAACAGTTGGAAGATAATCGGACTTCAAGATGTATAACCCATTCTTTGAATGGTAATGTTAATGGTCGGGTCCTATATCAAACAATTTTTGGAAGTAAAGGTGACTATTAGTTTTTTATTCGCAAGTAGTTTGTTAATGGACAAAAGATTATAATGAAATTCTGGAACTAAAAGTACATTGTATAAGACAATGTCTTTATTGATGCATATGTTTTCCCTTTCATGAACTAATTTGATAGTTCCATCAGGTAATTTGATTTTAATTGGTTATGTCAAGATGTGTATGTCAGTAAAAAGGTATTTAAAAGGAGATATGTGATCCGAGGCACTCGTATCAACTATCCAATTAGACAAAGCATTATCACAAGAAAAACATGAACCAATTTAAGACAATTCAATAAAAGAAGAATATATATGACCTATAAAATTCAGTTCATAGCTCAATTCTATTTCTTACTTGGATGTTATGTTTGATTTCAGTGCTTTCATAACCTGCTCACAAATTCATGAAACAAGAACCTCATCAATATTGGACGAATCAATTGAACTTGTTCCTCCCAGATTATCAAGTGGTGTACCTTGAGCAACATGTGTAGCCATCCTTGAACTTTTCTTGTCTCTATTCCCTTTATACCAATCAGGATAACCAACAAGTTCAAAACAAATATCTACATGATGCCCTGATCTTTTGCAATATGAACATGTCAATTTGACATTCTTTCCTTTAAACTTCTTGATATCTCTTCCTTCATCAGCCTTCTGCCAAGAACACACATCACAAGCAAAGATATCCTCATGTAAACTTAACTATCCTAAAATTTGTTTTTGTTTCTCCACTTGATGGATCAAATAATAGGCTTTACTTAATGTAGGCAAAGGATTAAGAGACAATATATGGCTTCGCACATGCTCATACGAATCATTTAAACCCATAAGGAACTGTATTAATCTGCTCTGACTTTCAACTTCAGTAATACAACCCATTAAGTCACATGAACAACCATTCATTGCACCACAAGAACAAGTTGGAATAGCAACTACACTACTCAACTCATCCCATTATCTTTTCATTTTATTATAATATCTAGTCACATTCATATTCCCTTAACGCATGTTCACTATCTCATTTTGAATTTGATACAAAAGTAGTCCATTAATTTGACCATATCGATCAACCAACTCATCACAAAGTTCTTTAGTAGAGTTTGTGTACATAAATCCCTCAGCTATTTCTTTATTCATTATATTCAAGATCTAACACCAAATCATATAATCACATCAATGCCATTTTTCTGGTTTTGTTTTATCGCCATCTGGTCGTAAACTGTTACCATCAATGAATCCGAGTTTAGATTTAGCACCTAAGACTAATTTGATAAAACGACTCCAATTAAGAAAATTCATACCATTGAATTGAATATTTGTGATCAAAGATCCAGGATTTTCATAATTCGCAAGATAAAATGAATCACCGAACCCTAACATCGAATTCATCTTTCAAAGACAAGTATCATAGTTGAATCAATAGCCAATAAGAGATTGAATCAAAAGAAATATGCAATATATTACCAACTAACCCGTGCTCTGATCCCATGTAATAGAGCTACAAATCTAATTCTGCCTTTTTATGTTGAAGAAGAACTAAGAACATAATGTTGAAGAAGAACCAAAAAGACTAAAGACAAATAGAGAGAGTTTTATGTGTGATGAAAAGTTTGTTTTGTATTAGTTGGTTAAGTCTATTATAAACTCCTATATTTATATACAAAGAAAAAAAAACAGAATACTAACTATACACGTGCAAGAATAAATGGTGTATGTTATATCTTAACAAAGGATAAAGACATAAAGAGAGAGAGGTCCCCTTGTCACACACCTCTAAATGGGGCCTGCTTATATTTCACTATGTTTATATTAGTTGTAAGTTATAGAATCAAAAACTTTATGGAACCAAAACATAAAGCTTAAGCATTGGCGGTGAAGTAGTGTAATTAAAACATTTATTGGAAAATTATGACACAATTATTCAAGGCAATATTTTTGTTTTGTGAAAATAGATACTAAAATTAGTGGGTAATGAGTTGAAAGAGTAGGGAGTCCTATCTTGCACCCATTGAAGAGTTATAGGTTCCTAACTTTGGAATCTAGCCGAAACTGCTCTATGACCTACTCTCTGTGCTTTAGCCAATAAAGCGTTTAAGTTTCCAAATTTAGTAGCTTGCACCTCTTGGGAGCAAGGTGGGACTTAGCATTCACTAAGTGTAATATATATCCACATTACAAAATCTACATCACTTAAAGACATAATAAATTTTGATGAAAATATTAAGAAAATGATTATAAACATTTTATATGTTTGCCTATGTGATTGAATGTAAGTGTAGAAATATGAATTTAAGTTACCTAGTCTTGCTAGGTTGTTATTATATCTTATATATTACCTGTTAGGAGTAGGTTCCAAGCATTTAGAATTGATGCTAATCTTATGAATTTTGCAACCCATACCAAAATTTATCTATTATATAGGGTGGGATAAGTTGCAAAATCCAATAGATTTTGATGCTCACCTATCACATACTTTAGAGTGTGCATAATCAAATGTTGATTTGTAATATATAGAGAAGGCTTTCATAGGGTTGATAATTTCTTTATAGACTAGTTTGCACATCAAAGATGTTATGAGAAAGGCATTGCTTCAATTTTGTACGAGTAAGACAAGGATATTCCATATGGATTTAGATCCTCTTAATTTTTATCCCTTTATTTTTCTTTAATTTATGAATCAATGGTTTAGATTGCTTATAAATTTAAACAACATTATGGCATCATTATGATGTCATCTATTTCTTTATAATTTCAATCATTGATTACACATGATGGTATCTTAATGACAAGAATGAGCGATTTACCTTGTTATATAAGGTTACCCATCTATATCCTACTCAACTATGTAGGTTTCAAGTAGGTATTAAGAGTCATATGGTAAGTTCTCAATATAAATTTTTTGGAAGTTGCTCTCATATGGTATGATACAAGTATGAAATCTTAATACCCTATATTTACCATTTAACTTGTACTCTAGTATATAGGTATGGGTCTCAGGATATCTTGTACTAATCTTATAAAAAAAATTATTAAATAACATTAATAAATGATAATATTATATTTTTTAACTAATAAATATTTTAGTAAAACAAAAAAAAAAAAGAGCCTAAGCCCATTAGTTAATAACCATAAATAGTTAAACCTAATATTGCATCTCTTTCTTTTCTTGTCTCTCACCATTTTTCTCATCAACTTTACTTTTTCCATTTTTTTTCACTTATTTTTCCCATTTATTGAGTAATAAGATTACATTAACTCAAAATAATGAATGTAAGAAAAATTACTTTTTTTTTTTGTTTTTACAATTTTTGCTAAAAATTTCATAGGTTTTGCATATAAAAAAATTTATAATATCATATGTAGATTATTTTTTTAATCTTATGTAAACTTGAAATTAATAAAAATAGAAGCAAAATTTATAGATTTTATAAAGTATAAGTTTCATGATGATTTTAAAGTGCTCCGAAGTGGATTTCGAATCTAGCGTTTAGAAACATGTATCTTACATATAGGTATGAGTAAAATCACATACTTATTTATCATTTACTCCCTCATTCCCACTTAAGGGGCTAAATGAAGAAAAATTGAGCATAAATGGAAATGATTCAAATCCTATTTGCACACTCTTCATAAGGAGTATTAATCATCTAGAGACCTACTCATGGTACTTGTATATCATCCACCCACCTGCTCCTGACTCACCTTCCATAAACGAACCTTGCGGAGAAATCCTGGGTTTTGGGACTTGCTTTCTGCATCTCAGCTTCTACTTAATTTCTAAGTTTATCTTATTTTCTTTCTTCCTGAAAACTATTGAGAGATAAGATTATGTAATCAGATTAGTATTATCTGTATAATAGATTAGTTTGTTTTCTATTGTTATCACTTTATTGTTGATTTGTCAGTTTGTTAATCTCTAGTGTTATCATTAGAGTTTTTTTGATATTGCTCCACATTTTGTGGAATATAGTTTGTATTAGCTATATTTAAAACACCAGTATTCATTCAATAACATATTAGAAAACATTCCATATTTCTTGTGTTATTATGGTATCAGAGCAAAATTGATCCAATTTTCTTTTACTTTACACATATATCTCCATGGCTCATATTACTATCACCAATGCTGACAACACTTCCACCACAAAACCAATTACTTTAGTTCAATTTAACCCAGCATCTCAGCTTCCTATCAAACTCAGCAGAAGCTCAAACTTTTTAATATAGAAAGCTCAATTCTCCATGTTAATGCATGGACACAATAACTATGGACATTTGGATGGTTCTATTCTAGCTCCCACTTCAACCATTGTTGAAAATGAGAAGGAGGTTCCAAATCCTACCTACATCTTCTGGTTTCACCAAGACCAGTTGATTCAAAATGCACTTATCGCATCTATTGACCCCAAAATTGCATCCACCATTGCCGTTGCCTCCCATGCTAAACAAGCCTGGGATTCGCTACATCTAGCATTTGCCAACAAATCTCAAACTCGAATCTTCAGTCTTCGTTACTAACTTGCTCGTTGTTCTAGAGATTCTTAACTGATTGTTGATTATCTAAGACGTATTCGCTCATTATCTAATGAACTAGCTACTACCGGATCACCCATCATGAATGAAGAATTAATTGTTACAATTCTTAATGGTCTTGGGTCTAATTTTTGTGAAATTTCAACCGCCATTCATGCTCACGAGTCAGCCATTACCTATGAAGAGCTTTATGAGAAACTCTTAGATCATGAAGTTTTTCTTCGCCATCATGAATCCAAGAAAACTCCCCCCATCACTGCTGCTATTGAATAAAAACAAAACTCCTCTCAACACAATTCTAATCGCAAGGTTAATGGACAGACCAATGGATTTCAGCCATCTTCACAACCATGGCATTCTTCAGGTTCACGTTTTCAACAGCAACATGCTACCACTCCTGGCAGGCTAGTGTGGCGTATGACCGGCACTCATTCATCTGCTCCCTCTGTTGTCCACTATCAGCTGTGTGATTGAATAGGTTACATTACAAATGTATGTCATTTAAAGTCTCATAATCACATGCAAGCAAAAGGCAATTACATAAGCAATTTTGTGACTTCTTCCCAACCATGGATTATTGATTCGGGTGCCTCTCACCACATCACTAGCAATGCTTTAAATCTTACACTCGCTCAAGATTATCATAGTCCCGATGACATCTCCATGGGTAATGGTAACACCATTCTTATTTCGCCTATTGGTACTACTCTTTTGAAGTCTTCAAACCATTCTTTTCAATTATCCAACACCCTATGTGCTCCTGACATAAAAACAAATTTAATTTCTGTCTCTCAATTTTGTCATGACAATAACATCTCCACTGAATTTTTTCCTACAAATTTTTGTGTGAAGGATCTGAATCCGGGGACAATGCTGGTGTGCAGGCGAAATAGACATGGACTCTATGAATGGCCATCTGGTGCATAGTCACCACAAGTCAATGCAACTACTCTTGCTTCCTCATTTTCGCTATGGCATCATCGGTTAGGCCATCCTCAGCAACGAACTTTAAATAATATTGTTTCCAAATTTTCATTGTCTGTTTCTGATTTCAATTACTTTCAGTTTTGTGATTCTTGTTGTTCTAATAAAATGCATTGCCTTCCTTTTTCTGATCATTCTGTGTCAAGCGCATGTACACTCCAAATTATTTTTAGTGACTTATGGGGACCATCACCAGTTAAATCTATAGATAATAAATCTTACTATGCCTTATTTGTTAATCACTTTTCGAAATATATGTGGTTATACACTGTTAATTCCAAATCTGATGTCCAGGAAATCTTTAAACACTTATATCCTCTACTTGAGTGTCACTTTAATAAGAAAATTATCTCTTCACATACAGATGAGGGTGGTGAGTACATTGGGTTATCACAATACCTTAAAGACACAGGAATTGATCACATTGTCACTCCACCTTACACTCCTCAAACAGTTGCTACTGTTGAACGTTGTCATCGCTACATTATTGAAACTACACGTACATTGTTACATCAGGCTTCTCTTCCTCCCAATTTCTGGTTTTTTGTGTGTACTCATGCTGTTTACCTTATCAATCGGCTTCCTAAGCCAATCCTTCACAACACTAGTCTTTATGAGATTCTTTTTTCCAAAGCTCCTAAGTATGATTCCATTCGTGTTTTTGGTTATTTATGCTACCTGTAGCTTAACCTTATTTTGCTAACAAATTACAACCTCGATCGCGTCCCTGTGTATACTTAGGTTTCTCCATCAAATATTATTGTCATTAATGTTTTGATCTAGTCTCCTCAAAAATATATTTATCCCAAGATGTTCTATTTTTTGAAAATATATTTCCTTATCAAAATATGTTTTCATACTACAAACAATTGGAGACTCAGGTAGACATAGATTTTTCATTCATGTCCTCTGCTGTTTCATCTTATCACACTTTCACGCCTTCCACAACTTCCAATACTGATGTGTTACCAGATCCTATTTCGTTATTGGATGCCATGTCTACTTCACATGTACGTCATGCAACGTCCATATTAGGTACGTCCATCTCACGCCCTGCTAGTAACATCACTGCTACTGCAGTAAACACACTATCCGTAGCTCCACTTTCTGTACCCTCAACATTAATCCCACCTACAACTCCACTTACTGCCTCCTCGTCACCTCTTCAAGCTGTAAACTCCCTTGCTCCAACAAACATGGCACCAATTCCATTTCCTCCACCAGTCGCATTTACTCACCCCATTGTTACTCGTTCCAAAACCAGTAGCCTTACTCCTAAACTTCCCTTCAATTATCACACTGCCCTTTTATCTCCTCAAACGATTCCCCACACCTATAAACAAGGTTGTCCTAATCCATTATGGTTTGTTGCAATGAAACAAGAGTTTAATGCCTTATTGCAAAATCGAACATAAGACCTCGCTCCACTGGATCCTTCCAAAAATGTGGTTGCTTATAGGTGGTTGTTTCGGATCAAATATCTACTTGATTGTCGAATAGAGTGCTACAAAGCATAGTTGGTTGCAAAGGGCTTCACCCAGTGCCGAGGCATTAATTATCACTCCACCTTCAATCCCGTCACCAAACCTGCCACGGTCAAACTAGTTCTCACCATAGCTATGCAACATGGCTGGTCTATCCGTCAGCTTGATGTCAATGATGTGTTCCTTCAAGGGCGCCTCGATGAAGAGGTATATATGCAACAGCCTCTAGGTTTTGAAAATTCTCAACATCCATCCTATATTTGTCATCTTAATAAGGCAATCTACAGTCTCAAGTAGGCCCCTCGTGCATGGTACATGGAGCTGCAAAATTACATGCTCTCTATTAGGTTTGTCATGTCCTAATATGACATTTCTCTCTTTATCTTACACAAGTTTGGCCTGACCATTTATTTGCTAGTATATGTTAACTACATCATTGTCACTGGTAATGATTCAGTGGGAGTTCAAAAAGTTATAAAAGGTTTGGCCACTCGATTCTCTTTGAAAGATTTGGGGCCCCTCACTTATTTTCTTAGTGTTCAGGTCCAGCATCACAGCTCTGGTATCTACTTATCTCAGTATAAATATGTGACAAATATACTCAGAGATACTCACATGGATGGCAGCAAAGGAGTGCCTACTCCTATGAGTTCATCTCGCTCTTTTTTCAATAGTACTGGTTCTCTTGTCAATGAAAAAGATTATCGCACTGTTGTTGGAAAACTTCAATATTTTTCTTTCACTCATCCTGATATCGCCTATTCAGCCATTCGACTCTATCAATTCATGCATCATCCTTTGGAAGTTCATTGGCATGCTGTCAAGCGTCTCCTTCATTATTTGAATAAAAAAAAAGCATTATGGCCTTAGTATTAACAGAAAATGTGACAATCGCCTATTAGCATATTCAGATGTGGATTAAGCTGGTGATCCATCTTATCACTCTTCTTCCACTAGTTATATTGTCTACTTTGGTGACACACCCATCAGTTGGTCATCATGTTATCTCACACTCATCTACTGAAGCTGAATATCGTGTAGTTGCAAGTGCCTTGGCTGAATTGAATTGGCTAACTCATTTACTCCGTGAACTTCACATACCATTAACTTCTATTCCAACTATTTTTGTGATAATGTTGGTGCTACTTATTTATGTCACAATCTAGTGTTTCATAGTTGTATGAAGCACATTGTAATAGATTTCCACTTTGTTCATGAAAAAGTTCAACGCAACCAAGTTCAAATTCATCATCTTCATTTTGCTAATCAAGTAGCTAATCTCCTTATAAAGCCTCTTCCTGGTGCTGCTTTTTCAAATTGTTTTCGTAAGTTGGCCGTTGTTGACACCATCGCCTACTTAAAGGGGTGTACTGAGAGATAAGATTACATAATCAGATTAGTATTATCTGTACAATAGATTAGTTTATTTTCTATTGCTATCACTTTACTGTTGATTTGTTAGTTTGTTAATCACTAGTATTATCATCAGAGTTGTTTGTGATATTACTCTACATTTTGTGGAATATAGTTTGTATTAGCTATATTTAGAGCACCAGTCTTCATTAAATAACATATTAGAAAACATTCCATATTTCTTGTGTTATTAAAAATGAGCTTTTATCATTCCACTAGAAGTGGTCCATGCATGAGCATGACAAGGGAAACAGCTCGATTTGTTTGTGTCAATGCTAAGTGCGATTAAGGACATTACGTCTTGATTTTGGATGAAGTATACAATTGGGCTGGAACTTGAATTACAAAAAATAAATAAATAAATAAAAAGAGTAAATTAATTGTTGGATCTTGGAGATATATAAATCAATATTAAGTTTTTATATCCTACTTCACTATTTTGACCTTGAATAAATAATTAAAAAATATCACAAAATTAATTTTTATTAGCTTTAATGGCAATATGGTAATATAAGGGTCTAAAAATACTTTCTTTCTTTCTTTCTTTCTTTTTTTAAAAAAAAGAAAGATAGGAAGTCTAAATACTCACATTTAAAAATAATAGATTAAGTACAAATTTAACAAGCATAAGTGGATATATTTACAATTCGTCCTAAAAATTAAGAATACTCAATTAGCCAAATCTTTTGAATAACCAATATTTATAAGTAAATTGTATTTTATTTTGAATGACTATGATACTCGTAGAGCCTTTGTTAAGAAGCTAAATAAGCAAACTTTAACAAGTTTGCATAGAATATGTATATATATCTATGCCTAACAAATTCCTAATTACTTGAGGGTAAGCAAACCCACATTTGCCTATGATTTACCAAGTTCGTATGATTTATATAGAACCGAAAGGGCACATTTCTTTCAAGTTGACATCGAAATTGGGCTAGACTTATAATTTACCTATAGAGGTATCGATCCCTTGCTCTAGCAGCAATTATACAAGGCAATGTTTATTGAGTAATAAAGTTTTGTACCCCTAAACGTCATGATTAATCTAACAAAGCAAGTTTAATGATTCAAGACTAATATTCATTAGTGGTAGTGGCAGACAGATCATTATCGTACTCTATCTCAGCTAATGATCATTATCACATTTGGGCCACACATTTTTTTTCCAACAACTCCTTTGCCTTCTTCATTGGAAGCAATTATAATGCAATTGCAAAAGCCGGGTTATGTACTGATGGTACATCAAGTTATTACAAAACTATGTACGACTAAATGCAAAAGTTCACAACACAAAAATCCAACTTTTCAAATCTTATTCTTGTTCTAGGTAAAACAAAAACCACATAAGGCCCGGAACCTCGAACCTTTTATTCTTGGTTGTAAGTTGATTGATTCTTCAAGGATAAAACAACACAGCAAGATGTGTTTCATTGTGTACCATATCACTGACTCTATCCCTTGTTGGAATGAGTTCTCCTCCCGGACCCTTTTTCCGAGCCATTTAATTCTAAGGTTTTGAAGTACATACCAAATTTGGAACTTCTCAAGCCCATTCTCCATCTAGCTAAGTTTACTTTTTCGATCACCTATTTAAAATTTTGATATCACATTCATTTGATTAGATGGAATGAAACTAAAATAGAGTAGTTATTATATAAAAGCGTAATAAGACTAACATAATAAAGCTTGAATAGTTATTATTTTATCCGATTAACTTAATAAAATTGCTATAACTTGGTTTAGAACTTCAAAAAATAATTCTAGTGCTCCGATCGAAGAGCTAATAGTGTTAATGAAATGACTGATGAGACTTTATGCTTTTTGGAGCGTAAATTTAAAGCATGACTAGATCTAGTTTTTGCTACATTTATGTTAATCAATTGTCCAGCATGAAAACAGTAAATTAATGTTTAATTAGTCGGAAAATGTCGAGTGGTGAGTCGCTGTTTACCTAACGTATATAATCCTCGATTAATGACACTTTTGGTGGCTTGTCTCCTACATGATCGATCCTTTTTTTTTTTTCCATTTGAGGCTGACAAACAGTGGGTTGGGGTGTGTTTTTCAATCTAAAACACCCCAACTTCCATTAACAATTTGCCACGGTCCAAAACTCTCAAGAGAGCTTTCCATGTCTAATCTAAACTATATTGTCATTTTGAACACGTTTGCTTCCGCAAGAGAAAAAGTTCACTTTCCAATGGCTTGACAATGATAGTTATCATTTGCAAGCTTGTACAGGAGGCGATTTCAGTATACTTATTAACGAAAATTTTCCCCATACGTTGGACATGGATGGACTTATAACAATTGTCAGAGGGAAAATCTTTAGGGTCAGTCTAATTAATTTTCAGTAGATTATTGCAATATTAAAAGCACAAGTAAAACATGTTAAGCTATCAGAATACAGAGGAGGTTTCATTTGTAATCTGAGATACTTTCATTTCTTGTATGTGTTTGATGAGAAATCTTAAAATATTTTGGGTTTAAAATGGTCATTCGCAGATTATTAAGGGGGCCAAACATAGAGAACCCTATTTATCAATATTTGAAACAAAGAGAAGGTATACCATCGGAATTGTACACGATTGATATTTATAAAATGTTAGCAAGGGGTATTAGCATCTCATTCGTTGGGTAATCCATTGTGGATCAAATCGGAGTCGAACATCACACTTAGACTAATATTCAATTGAATGAAATTCTAGAACAATAACTATAGTAAATACTATCGGTAAGAATGTATCTACATTGCACTCTTGGCGGAAGACTGCATGGACTAACTCATAGTATAGCTTTCGGTGTATAGACTCGAGGAAATTAAACGATGTGTCGTAATTGCTTCTGAAGTTTATGAAGTTATATGCCTATATTCCCAGTGAAGTTCAGTTTGCAATAAAGCAATCGACATGGTAAGATCAATAAATTCTCGTTAATTTTGATCTCTTGCTAAAACATGTCTCGACTATTTAAAACAAGAACATTTAGAGTTGTGTCTCTATAACTCGATAAACATGTTTCCTCTCCTCTCAGTTAACTGCATCAATTTAATATGAACTGCTTCTTCATCATTTAAGTACACCTGCTGTTCACCATATATTTACATTCCTTATATCATTATTATATCTATAGATACATGAATCCGTTAAATACGTACAAATAAATAAATAAATAAATAAGCATTGCCACTTGAAACAACATACTTCAAGTAGGACGAAAAATATGTATATACACGTATTTTTAAAAATCATGTGACATGAAGTTATATTTTGAGAGGTTAATTAAAAGGATTATATCTACAGTTTAGGGGTGTATTGCCCTTTGTAGCAAAACAAACAAACCTAAGACAAAACCTATGGTAGAAAGGCTTTTCGAGGACTTTTATGCCATTTGGACCAACGAATACGGATTAGTATCTAAGAAAATATATATATTTATAGAAGCTTTTCCCATCCCATAAACATCCCTGTAGGAAATTTATTTGCCAGTCGATATTCAGCATTCATTAATCCAATTGACAGTGACAGTGACAGTGAATCCCAACAAGTGCTTGTTCAAGTTACCATGTCTAAGCAAGACATTTTCCTAATTAAGAGCGAGGAGGATTTTGTTTTGGTTGAAGGCACGTCAAGTTTTTGCCTTAGGAAGCAACTGGTGCGACATTGAGATTAACATAATCAGGACAGTGTAACATAACAACGTCAGAGATGGCTGGGCTGGTTGTCTTTTACTCTGCTGAAATTATGAACGATATTGCTGAGCTCAGGATCTGGACGCCACTCGAAGCTTAAATTTTGTGTTGTCTTCTATTTACTCTGTAAAGGTGTTATAAAGCAGAACGATGCACACTTATCTATGAAATTCTGGCAACGAAATCAAATCTTTTGCCTTTTTTCCTACAGTTGACACGCTCGTGTTGTTTCAGTAAATATGATCAAGGCTAACGAATTTAATTTAGATTTTTATTAAAAAGTGCCAAAGAAAGAAAGTGAAAGCAAAGCAATTTACCCTTCAGTAAAGTAAGATCGCGATTTCTATTGGTATTCGTACTTAACTTATGTTAAATTTGTGTTTACGTTAAAAAGTATATGAATTGAATTTAATTATATTGCAATCTTATCTGTCATATTGTATATCAGTCTTACTTTTGTATTTTCTCAGGGTAATTATATCACCAATCATTATCAGACGTGTCAGAAATTACCAGCCTTTTCCACCATATTACCTGTTCTCTTCCTTCCCTCCTTCTCCCGCTCCATAACGGTTCCTTAAACGATCATATGTCTGTCTGATTCCTCATTTCGAGAAATAACGTCTGAGTCTCTTTCTTCATAAAGTGACTTGATTAATTCTATGACTCTGATCGTGAGCTACTTTTTTTGGTTCAATATTATTGGATGGTTGCTGCAGCGTCCACAGCATTACACACTGATTTGATGGAGTATTTTAACGAACTTACATTGCCATTTCAATTACCCATCTCTCTCTCCTTTACAACGTTCTATCTCACCGTTCTGCTTCTTGTCCTTCCCCTCCTCCTTCAGACGTTTCATATTCGGCTTTGTTCCGAAACTGCTCGCTTCCCATGCCTACCATGACACAATCAGACGGAGTCTCACCCACAATGAAACGACGACCCAAATCGCTCCAACGAAGATTCATCCCGCCAAGTTCATCCGAGTCAGGTAATGATTACTTGTTCTTGGAGTACAACTTTGAATAAGTAGCCGTGGGGACTCATGGTCTAATGGCATGTTCGTTATGCTCTCATTAAATGAACATAATATATTTAGTTGCCCAAGAGTTTAAATTTAATTTTCACTTTCATTCCCAACTTTCACTTAAAAGTTTGCTGTACACTTTGTCTGTCATTGATTATAGTAGATGCTGGTAGTTTTCTAATTGATTCTTCATCGGTTTCTCAGTCGAAGAGATTGATGAGTTCAAAGAGCTTTGTTCAAGTCATGATCAATATAATTATAAAATAATTGTTTTGATGATCACCAGCAGTAATGAATCAAAATGGCAGCGAACAAACTTCTTCTGCACAGAGACAGCTGTTTACTTCTACTGCAAGAAGCCTATCTGTCTCCTTCCAAGGAGAATCGTTTTCCCTTCAGTTCAACCGAGCAAAACCAGCTCCGCCTCAGCGAAGTCCGAAGAAAGCATCCACACCGGAGAGGAAGAAGCTAGGGACAAGGAATTTAGAAAGATCAGTACTTCAAGGGCAATCTTTGAACCGTAGTTTTGATTTTACGGAAGAGAGAAGAAAACTAAGTGGATCTAACAGCTATGTAGCCAAAGCATTGCAAAACTTGATGACCCTTGATGTCAGGGCTTTCTTGAATGACAAGTTACCTGGATTGAATTCGAAAAACCACGATGTGAGGAAGTGTAATGAGGAGTGGAATGGTAAAGGTGATGGTGTGGATTCATACGGTTCTGATAATGAGAGCTTGGATTCTGTAAGTTTTAGTAGCAGTAGTTTAGGTGCACATGATCGTGCACGTGGTGATGATGATGGCGGTTACTGTGGTGGTAGAGGGAGAGGGCAGCGGGTGAGGAGAGGCATTGTGGTGCCGGCTCGGTTTTTGCAAGAGAGCAATAGCTGGTTCCGGCACAATGCCGAGCCTCCCAAGAATTTGTCTTCTGAGAAAGTTGCATGCTCTCCTAAAGGAGCTTTGAGCGGCAAAAGGCAATCATCATCCCGCGTTCACGCAGCAGTTTGGACTGGTTCTCCAGGTAAAGGTAGCGCTCCAGCATCGCCTGTGAGGGAAGTAAGTCCTAGGACAAGTAATGCATGTGTGAATAACGGTCCTTCTGTGATGACCTATGCGGCTGATTTGAGAAGAACAAAAGTCGGGGAGAAGCAGATTGCTGATGCACATGAGTTGAGGCTTCTGTATAATCGGCTTTTGCAATGGCGCTTTGTGAATGCTAGAGCTGATGAGTACCTTTGTGACCTGGAATTAGAAGTAGAGGTATGATTTCTCTATTTGTAGGTCAATCGGTTTGTTTAGCTTATCATTTTCTATCATTTCTTGTCCCATTTTTGGTCCTTGACTATGCATTTGCCTGAATGTGATGCAAATGAATGGAAATAAAAATGCGAAATTTCGCATACAATATAATGGAAGTCATTAATTTGCTAGTTTGGACCCTGCACTGGTGTGTGGCAGGAGGTCTTCTTGCTTACGTGTTTGGGGTTGACCTCTAAATCTTTCATTATTTGTTTTAATTTAACATAATGTCTCTCATTATTTACATACATTAGAGGAGCCTTTGGGATGCTTGGGTAATTATTTCAATGTTGAGAGAATCTGTCCAATCCAAGAGAATGGAGTTGGAATTCTACCAGCACTACCTGAAAGTCACATCTCTTATTGAGGGGCAAGTAAGATGTGTATCCTCCTTTTTATTCTTTAACTATAAATAGGGGATTAGAAACTTCTTAACTTGTTCTTTTTAATGACTTTGATGAGGAAAGATGATGTATTTGGAGAGGTGGTCATCCATGGAAAAGAGTTACTCAAGCTCTTTGTCTGGAGCTACTATTGCTTTGGAGGCCAGTGCTCTTCGTCTTCCAGTTGTTGATGCAGCAAGGGTATCAAATGACTCTTTTCCTTGCCCATATAAACTGTAATAGTCTCCGCTTGCTTACGGGAGGACCTCAAAATATACGCAGGTTGACATCCACGACTTGAAAAAAGCCATTAGCTCAGCTGCTGATGTGATCCTAGCAATGCAATCTGCATGCTTAGTCTTATCAAAGGTAATGGAACAATCACAACATTTCGTCTTTCTACTAGAAGCTATTTCCCGCAGGACAATATTCTAGGACAAGCATCATTGCAGATGTTGTCTTACCACTCTTTTGTTCAAGAAAGATCTGATACATATATATATATATATATATTCTATTTGAATGGCCATGATCTTATCTTATTGGTGGCCACTATCTTAAGCAGGCTGAGGAAATGAGATCTCTAATGGCTGAGCTAGTCCGCTTGACAGCAAAAGAACGTGTGCTGCTTAATACGTCCAGAGATCTGCTTTCAGCCATTGCTGCAATGCAGGTAAAAACCCTGTGTCCATAATATCTTGCGAAGCATGAATTCTCTGGCAACCTCATCGGGTTGGCATAGTCTTTGGTTCTGAAATATTTGACAAACGGTGATAGGTGGAGGAACATAGCCTGAGAACTTGCATTATACAGCTGAATGGGCACCTTCAACACTAACATTAGTGCCTGTTTAAACATATTGCCATCGGTAACTCCTTGTACGATATAATGTCTTCCCCTTTTATCTAAGGTAAAGAAAAGAAAATTCGACTTTCGAGTTATTTGTTTATATGCTTTTTTCTATGTAAAGCAGAATTTTGTTGATGTTGGCGACAGAAGAGATTATTAGCTTATCTCTAACTGTAATCATTATATGCGATTCGTACAATTTGCAGAGGATTTTCCCTTTTCTTTTGGCGGAATATGTGTAGAGATGATTGATTGCTATTTTTCCTACCGATCCTCAAAGTCTCCAAATTCTTTTTAAGTTCTATTCATAGTCAATTCTTATTTTGATGATTCTGATTTCATACTTAAAAAGTAATCTCTCTCCATCTCACAAAAATTTAAGAAATATTAACAGCTCACTTTATCAAGAATCCTAACTATTTATTTTATTAGAAATTTCAACTGTTCAATTTATCAAGAAATTTTTGAAAGCTTAATCTCAAGGTAGAAGGCCATCCTAGGTGCAATCTTACCCTTCAAATTTCTAAAGCAGTGTATCTATTTGATCAACTTATGTGACTTGTATTAGCTACTAAAATAATAAATTGATTAAAAAAATGTCATATCACGTGATGAATTGGTATAATTAAATGTCACTATAAAAGATTAACACAATATTGTATTAAAGAAAAAATTATATGAAGTTAGAGTTTTTATAGGGACATAAGTGAGATTTTTTATATATATATTTAGGATATTATTGTAATTTTAATAGTGTTTAGAGTGCATTACTGTGACTTTCCCAAAGAAATTTTGATTCTTATTCCTAAAGTTTACCGTGTCTACTCATCTAGAGCAAATTAATATCCCAAATATCAAATGCCAAGAACACCAAAAAAGCAGGAGAAGCCAAACCATATCGAAACGAATAATAATAATAATGACTTGCGTATTCACGAGTTAATTAAAATATAAATAAACATTATTTTTATTGGATATGGGCTCTCATGAGCATGGTTTGAGAGAAAAGGTAGCATATTTAAAATTCTTACATGTTAGCCACTACAATGAACTCACCGCTTCAATGAAAATAAAATGGGGATGTGAGAAAAAACAAATGAGACTAAACATATTCCATGAAAACCACAAAATAAAACCATGCAAGACGTTATTATTTTACAAAATGAAAGCAAAAGAATATTTTGGTTTGTTTTTCCAATCTCATTACATATTGAGGCTGAACAAATTTGTATACCATAACATGATTGCTGTTTCTTAATTAATCAATGTTTCGTCTCAAATTATCTTAAATTTCATTAAAACAATTATACTTTATAATTACAATTGTCACACCCCAAACTCGAAATAGCATCAATTGATCGTATGTTCCTATTAGTCCATATGACCTTATCGACGAAAAGAACAATAAATAGGCAATATGGATATCCATTAAAACTCATAAAGACTATTGTCTTCGACAATAAGTTCAAAACTAGTTTTATCAAGCACATGTGATCATCTATTCTTAAATCAAATATAGTTCATGTACCATGACATTAAGGTACCATAGCATTTTCGTTTTGAGGTTATATCTTTGCATCTCCATTTCTTTTGGTTTAGTTATCAACACTAATATGCAATTGTATCTCAATATATTTCAATGAATAAAATTTATATTTCCTTAAAAGAAGGAAAAAAAAAAAAACCATTTCATTCGTTTTGCGATGTAATCAACCAAAGAACCATAGTTTGAACTTATATAAAGATTTTCACTGATTGGAACAAACAACCTCATGGAAAAAGTGGGGTCATCCCAAATTCTTATACCTATGCAATTATTAATAATACATTTATTACCTATAAATTTAATTCAACATTAAATGATATTACTCAATTTAAATGACATCTTAATTTATATTACTCAATTTAAATGTAAATCACTAATAATCGGCTATCAATCTAGCTATTATGAGAAGTTATAAACTTTTACAAAGGTACCACCACTCCTCTCATAACAATTTCACCATATGTAACCAACAGCGGATAGTAGATCAATTGCCCATTAGCCCCACGTTTTGGTGATTGACATCCTAGTTACAGCCTTGTTCCAATTTAATATTAAGACCAGCCACATAAGGTTGATCTACACGATATGCTGAACCAGTTGTTCTATCTTGATTTCTCAACCCATGTTTGGCACTTTCCATGGGTCCATGACTTACGTATCTAGTCGTCCTTCCGCTCAACCGCTTCTCTCCATTTTTCTAACCTAACACCAACCATCGATAGCTGGCCATCACCCATAACCATGCCTTAAACTAGATGACCAGTATCTTTTGTCAAGTAAATCTGGCGATTCATCTAACACATCCATGAAAGCAAGTTCAATTATGTATCTCTATAACATTAATAAATAGAAAAATATAAGCTACAAAGCAGGTGAACAGGAGACGATGTTCGCTTCATTCGAAAATGGGCGTCGACGTAAACATTGCTGATGGACGTCTAAGCTTTGGACTTAAAAAGAGTTCCACTTTGTTGGACTTTGTCCTCAAAACGTAGACGTGGCTCCATTTTGGAATGGACTGCCGGTGTCTACTGGACCTTGTATTGCAAGTTGGACACATGGGCCTTCCTTCCTCACTTATGTGTCGCTTCATGGATTTACTGGACATGATTTAGTTTGCATTTGGCGTTAAACAGTCTTTCGGACATAAATTTCCTTTAATTCTCGGTCCTTTTTCATATTCTTCTTGCCCATAAATTAATTTTTGTGCGTTCCCTATTTCAGAGCACCATTCCTAACCAAAAAAAAGAAAAGAAAATACACACGTAAATATAGTATAAAGTCGGAACAAATATATACAATTTTCATACGTCTTATAGTAAAAATGAGAAAAAACTTAAATCCTTTAAATAGTATTTGGATTGCAGTATTGTAGATACCTTTTTTTTTCTATCTAATTTTTTTTAATAATAAATAAATATGATAAAAAATAATAGTAATAAAAGGTTTGGTTTATGAATTAGTAAAAATAAAAAAAATAAACAAGTAATAAAAAATAATAAAAATAAAATTTGCAACAAGATTAAGGAAATATGGGTCTCTAAATCAAGTTCGGAGAAATCACGTGCATTGCAAGTGATCTTCTTCTTCCCCAAGCATAGCCAAAACCAAACAAAAAAATGAAAAAATGAAAAAAAAAACGAACATAATAACAAATCAAAACAAAAAAAGATTAAAGTTTATCAAGTTTTGTTGTGAACCAATAAGATCACAATGAAAAGATTTATTTTTTGGATTAAATCCAAAAACAAAATCAATCAAACAAATCGGATAAATCCCAAAAACAACTATAATATAAGGGATTTACATCATTTTTTTCAAATTGGGAGAAGATAAAAACAAATCCAGATTATGGTTTAGATTTAAACTTATCAAATCCAGTTCCACTTGCCCATAAATAAAGCTCGATCTTTGGAGAGTGGAAGAGGTCGGAAAGTAAGGAAATCAAAAAGTAAGAAAAGTAAAGAGAGGAGAAGATCATAGAAAAAAGAAAAAAAAAAACAACAACAAACAAACACCCACTGCTATGTTGCAACCCCCACAGTCACCGCTAACACCGCAAATCGTCTGAACGTGGTTGATTTCCACATCGGCTCGTGCCCAGGAAGCATCTCGACTCCTCGCCTCGCATCGTCGTTCGCCGGAGTACAACTAGCTGATTGAGTTCGTGACAAGCTCACCAAACCGCATCGACCCAAATCCAACCCGACCAGAACCGAATTGCACCGACCCGCATCCAAGTTAGTAGGTTTCATCATCATCATTATTATTATTAGTTTTTAATTGATAATAATATTAGTAAATAAAGAAAAATAAATAAATAAATAAAAATAATAAAAAATAACAAGAATGATAAAAGACATATGTTTTAGGAATTTGTTTTCTTTTGTTATTGATAAAATTAGGTTTAGAATTTCTCTTTTGTGTTTCTTTAAAAAAAAAATAAATTAAATGTGTGAGTTTTTCTTTTAAGAAAAGCATATATATATATATAATGTTTTCTTACCTAGAAAAATAATTTTTATGAAATAAAATTTTAATTGATGTTTTTAAAACTAGAGGGTTTTAGTTCTTTTTTTTTTTTAGAATTGAGAAATAAAGTTTAGGTTTAGAATTTTTCTTTAAAAAATTTAAATGATAATAAACGTAAGCCATACTGTTTTCATAATTAAGATTAAATAATCTACTAAAGTTTTATGAAAGCGAACTACGACCTATTTGATCCAAATAGCGGGTACATAAACACCTTTATAGAGTAACTCTAAAAAAATAAAGAAAATATTTTTAAATCATTATATCATTTTTTCTAGTATTTTCTATTATGCTAAAAAAATATCATAACATAAATACATAATTCAAATTTTATAAGGATAAGGTACAAACTTTAGGGTTTTAATAAGATAGCCCCCGAGTCGAGAATTACTGGTTTTTCTTTCTTTCTTTTTTCTAAAAAAAAAAGAGAGACATTTCGTCGACTAGTTGTTTAGATTAGAATTAATCCACTCAATTAATTCTAATTCAATAATTTTTCTCAACTTCAATTGGGTAGCAACTTCAAATAAATAATAAAATTCCTAGTTCATGTCAAAGATTTATATTGGACGAGTATAGAATCTAATATAAATTGAATTATGGAGATAATATAAAATTTTTAAATTAGACTTAATAAGTATTAAATAGTATAAAGAATACATGATAGTATAAAATAAAAACAAACAGAATTGTATAACTTTCTTATACCACTTTCGATATGTACTGTATTGATAAAGATTTTTATAATGTCTACTATTTAGATAGATAAAGTATTGCATTAAATATGATATATAAAATACTAGATAACAATTTTTGTATTTTTGTTTAATGAGTCTAATTTTTATACCATATTTTTAATAGTATAAAATATAAGCACTTTATCCAATGCTTTATAATCATTTTTGTCTACTAATTAAAAAAATATACAAACCAAATAAGAGACAAAATATTTTATCCAGTATAATATCATAAATTTATAACAATCAAACAATATTTTAAGTGTATTTTCCTAAACCGTGGAGGATTGTGGATTCTGCAAATGGAGTTACATAAACATTGAAATTCAACAAACCGTTGGCTCCTGAATACTACGTGCTATGGAAATTAATAAAGAACTCCATGTGGAATGGGCGGAAGAGTGGACTTGCCGAAGGACTCAACTGCGGCATTGTTGAAACACTTCAGTGCTTGATTACTAAAATCAAAGGTTATGAAACAAGTTTCTTTAAGTTAATGCTGTCCACACAAGAGGTTTGCACCCTGAATAGAGAATGACTTGGCACTCTTTCGATGATATGATAATTTATCGAAGTATTGGAGGTATTTATATACTTTTCAGAGGTAAAATATTAAAATAGGCAGTGCAAAATTTAAGTTTGTTTATATTTAGCTCTACTTAAGCGCTAGAGCATTACATTATTAAGCGGAGATATTAGTATTGTCTTGAAATATTAAATAATATTATTATTATTATTAGTATTAATATTGATATTATTGTTATTACTAATATCATTTGTGCAAACCCAAGCTAGTGGTTCAAATTTATAAACAACTAAATTTAATTCTTATATTTTAAACTCATTAACAAGTTGGGTTTAGCTCTATGAATTGAAATGACAGGGTTCAAAGGATCAAGTTTGTGGGTTTTGGAATAATCATAGAGAGATTTGGTTGGTTAACATAGAGTAAGGACCATTAGACTAATTTATCCATTTTTAACATTTATCAAAAAGTCTCACACATTAAGAAAAGGCTTTTTATGGCTTCAAATTAAGAAAGACCTATTTAAGGCCCATTAAGAAGGAAATTGTCTTAACGATTAGCCGTCAACACGATTTGATAGATGACATTGACAACTAAACTCTAAACACCTAGAGTCCCTCATCATTTAACACATTAGGAAATCAAGTGAAACGTCGTTGTGCCATCCATTTGCTACCACATAAAATCAAATATTGATCATTGCATGGAGCCTTAGAATAGTGGGATCAATGTTATTAATCTCCTCCACTTGTGACATGGCGTTTGAGCTCCTTAACATTGCTTGCTTCTCTTTCATGCTTCTTTCTTTCTTAATCATTCCTTACATATCATTTCGTGTCATTCTCATAAGACCACATATAGTGCAAGATGCATACTATATACACATAACCAATCACAACTGGACCTCACCCCTACAAAAGTACTATATTGCACAAGGAGAGGACACATTGTTCTCGCCCCATCATAGTGTAAAGCCAATCATGGTGGTGTTTAATTTACAATACTAGATAATACAAAAAGAACTAAACAATACAAAGAAGACAAGACAAAACTATATAAAAAAATAGTACAGTATAATTCTTTTGTGCTATATTTGGTTTGTCATAAGTAGAATAGCAAAGAGGATGATGAAAAAAAATAAGGGCTTTTTTTTTCTTTTTTTCTTTTTGGTTTTCATCATGTGCTTATTTTTATCCAATAAATTAATTTTTTGCACCATGATATATATGATACAAATTTTTAAAATTTTATTTAGTACCTTGAGGTTTCTTTTATTTTACGATTTGCTTCACTATACAAATCAAACAAATAGTTAAAAAATTTATCCAATCTAGTATTATAAATTAATAACAACCAAACGTTACAATAATGTCATTAGATGATGAATGTCTTGACATAATTTTAAATCTATTCAGATACTACTTAAATATGAATTTCAATATCAAAATGTTAATATAGTATATACGCATCTAAATGTCCTACTATTCTATGTTTCATGTCTGTATGTATCCTATTTATGTGAAGGTTTGATGGGATATGAAGATTTGTCGTATAAATGAAAATATGGTACAAATATTCAATTTTAACTACTGATTCCTAAAACCTACTATCATTTTTCCTTTCTTTTGTTTTTTTTTTTTTTTTCAATTTTACATATGACATGAGATGCAAGAGTAGAGAATCAAACACATTATTTCACCTAGGGATCTTCATGGGTTCAATTTGAATTACACAATTGTTTTTTTAAAAGACCTAATTATTGTCACCATATTGCAGTTTACACAATATACATTTATTACTATATTTTTTTACTTAGTTTTAAGTAAAAAACTGTAATGATTAGATTGTAACCATATATATGGATATCAAACCAAAAGACTTATGGATAAAGAACAAGTTCAATTTGTTAGTTAAATTTATCATTATAATTTTCCCACTAGAGCATCATCATTACATGATAAGCAATTGAAGCTAGTGAAGAGTAGATTAAAAAATAATAGAATATTAGAAAACTTGCTTTATTGGTTTTTGTTGCCTATGTAGTGTCAACACATAACATATAATGTTGATAGTCTATTATAAAATTAAAAATTGAAGGTTTTAATTGACAAAAAAATCATAAAATAAAATTCTAAATTGATAAATAAAACGAGAGAGCTTAATTAATTGATAAAAAAAAGATCTTATATCTTATCTAACTCTGAAACTCCTCATTCCACTTTAAGTATTTAACTTAAAAAATTACTCAATTTCAAATATTAAAACACTTTACATATAAATAGTATAGAGAGAAAAAATGAACAGTTTTATACACATATTATTATATCATAACTAATTGGAAGATAAAGAAAGAGTGATTCAATTTAGGTTAAGTGATTCAGCTTGGTTTGAGAACATATGAATTGATTGAACTCTATCTTAGTCGAACCGGTACATAAAAGACCAGCATCTTATTGTTTGGCTTTGTAACTAATGGGAATCAAATCATGGTTCTTACAAAGTTATTCAACATGGGACACAAAGTGTAAGAACTAGAGGTGGACGTCCTTAGGTTGGCTATAAAGGCCAGTGGCTTTCATCCTAGACCAGCCATTCAAGGCCAGCGACGTGGAGATAAGTCAGCCATAAAGGCTGGTGGCTTAACCTCCAAGGCTAGCGACTTTGGAATATAAGTCGGCCATCTAGGCCGGTGGCTTATATAGACGAGTTAAATGAAAATTTGTGACTTTTCTCATTTTGTTTTCCTTTGCTATACATTTGTTGTTTTGTAAGAATTGAGGGACTTTGGAAATTTTGATAAAACACTTTGTGAAGTTTATTCTTCAATTTACTCTTATCAATCCATGGGATCGTGGCGAGTGACAGTATTAGATTGTTGTGCGTCATATCAGCAAATTCGTATTAGGACTACTCTCTTACTAGTGCGTTATATTCGATAAGGGTTTAGGGATTTTATTGTGTTATTGTTCGTTATCGTTCGTTAATTGGATTGTTAGATTCGATTATCGTTGATTGTTGCCTAGGAATTAGAATCAATTCATCCGATCATAGTTTTAGGCATATCATCTTTTAGTATCAAAGCTCACATTGAGATTAGGGATTGTGTCTATTGGAATTCCTTTGACAAATTAAGGTTCTTGGGATTAGGAATTTGTGTTGTGATCGATTGTTATTGAATTGGGGTTAAACGTTGGTTGTCAATTGGGTTGTGTTGTTATTGTGCAATTCAATTCGGGTTTGTTTGCGGAATTCATATCAATTGAAATTAGGGTTCTTTGTTATTGTTGCTGTGGGTTGTGCAATTCTATTGTCGTAGGTTGTGAATTTCATTATTAGAATGATTAATAGAATCAAGACTAGTTGTTGTTGTTATTGTTTTGTATCCTGGTTGATTGTTGTTACATTGGGATTTTGAATTGGAGATTGATCGGAGGTTGAAATTGGGAATTATGCTGATTGGGGATTGTTGGAGTGTGTGATTGTGATTGTGATTGTGAAATTCCTATATTGAGTGGAAATTCTATTAAGTATGTCGAACGACAATGTTAATGGGGGGTACGAGAATGAGGCCAACAACCAGGTAGGATGAAGAGTACAGGGTCGTCATGCTGCAAGTGGAAGAAGAACAGTTATAGGACCTGACTACCATTGTTGCTAATCTAGCAACACGGGTCGATCAAATGACCTTACCCCAACAGCCAATGGCAAATCCACAGGCACCCCCACTTAGGGTAGCCCTTAATGTTGTGGGTAGAGAAGGAACAATAGGAGGAAATGGGAGCAGACAGGTTGGAAGATAGTATCATGCTTACAGAGAGGAGAGAGATGACAATGTTGGGAAATAACTTTATCCTAACCATGAGTTCAGACCACCCAAGGGTCTAGAGTATGTAAAATTGCATATGTCTTCATTTGCTGGAAAGGGACTCGCAGAGGAGTACCTTGACTAGGAGGATAAGGTAGAAGGACTCTTCAAGTGCTATGAGATTAATAACCACACGAGAGTTCGTCTAGCAGCAATTGAATTTACAGGGTATGCCTCCTTATGGCGAACAGGAGGAGAGATGGTGATGTTGAGATTCATACTTGGCAAGAAATGAAAAGGGTGCTGAGGAAGAGGTTTATACCAAAACACTACAGGCAGTAGTTATTCATGCGTCTCTAGACATTGAGATAGGGAGGCAAAACAGTGGATGAGTATATCTAGGAGTTTGAGACACTAAGGATCCGATATAGGACAGTTGAACCTCCTGAGTATTTAGGTTGAAATATGAGATTACATGTATTGTCGAGCTGTAGAGGTATGACACTTTTGATGAGACCATCTAGTTGGCTTTAAAAATTGAGAGGCAGAGGTACTCCAATCCATATAGAGCACCGAGTAAAAGGTATGGATCCATTACTCAGTTATATGGATTAGATAATCAATAGGTTAAAAAGGGAAAAATTGATAGAGCTATGGATTTAAATGCAAGTGTTACCGATAGGGAGAGGGATAGTTTTGGAAAAGACAAAGCAACTGTAGGGGCTGATATCCGACAAACAGTACTAGAGTCATCAGGTGGAAAGATTCGTCAAACCCAATGCTTTAAATACATGAGCTTTGGACATATGGTTGCTCAATGTCCCAACAAAAGGGTGATAACTGCTATGGAGGTGGAAAATGAGGGTGACAACAAAGACATATTTGAGCCTACAAATTTATCATTAATGCTAAAGAAATATTATGAAGATCTAGACACTGAGGTACATGAGAACAAGGGCAATGATCAATATCTGGCTATTAATGTGTTGCGTAAGGTAAAGATTACATCTCCAGATATTGAGGGCATGCAAAAGGAAAACCTATTCCATATTCCCTGCAAGGTCCAAGGTAATCTTTATACCATTCTTATTGATGGTGGTAGTTGCACCAATGTTATAACTGTTGCATTAGTAAATAAACTGCAACTAGTCACTACACCTCATCCTAGGCCCTATGAATTACATTAGTTGAGTGAGCGAGACAGTCTGCATGTCACTCAAAGGGTTAAGGTTCCAATCAACATAAGGAAAAAGTACCAGGATGTAATTGATTGTGATGTTCTCCCTATGTGCGCATCACATATATTATTAGGTAGACCTTGGTTAGCTGACGGGAGAGTACTGCATGATGGGTTTAGAAACACCTATGTGTTTCAAAATGATGGTAAATGGGTTGTTTTAAATCCTATGTCACCAACTGAGGTACATAAAACCCAAGAGTAGATCAATAAAACCACCAACAAGAAGTCCTTAATAGTAAAGAGGAAGGGACTGGAGGATAACCTGCATTGAGTGAATCAGATACAGGTGATTCAAAAGCCTTAAGGACAACCACGACTTTAGGACAATAGACACTGCAGACTAAGATTTTCAGTCCAAGGGATTCTTAGAAGTGCGCAACAAAAATAGAGGAACCATAAGATTTGAGAACAAATCTTTCACAGGTCCAAAAAGATGATGAGAATCAAATCACGGTTCTTACAAAGTTATTCAACGCGAGACGCAAAGCGCAAGAACCGGATGTGGATGTCCTTAGGTCGACTATAAAGGCCAGTGGCGTAGAGATAGACCGGCCATAAAGACCAACGACGGCAGTTTAGATGAGTCGGATGAAAATTTGTGACTTTTTGCATTTTGTTTTCCTTTACTATATATTTGTTGTTTTATAAGAATTGAGAGATTTTGGAACATTTGAGAGAACACTTTATGAAGTTTATTCTTCAATTTACTCTTATCAATCTATAGGATTGTGACGAGTAACAGTACTGGATTGTTATGCGTTATATCAACAAATCCGTACTAGGACTACCCTCTTACTGGTGCGTCATATCCGATAAGGATTTAAGGGTTTTATTGTGTTCTTATTCGTTATCTTTCGTTAATTTGATTGTTAGATTCGATTGTTAGATTCGATTGTATGCTGATGTGGGGAAAAAAAAGGAAGTAGTCATGATATATGGTAGGCCCTAAATACTTTGATTCCGTCGGTTTATACAATACATGCCAGATACTTTTATTTAGTTATTTATTTTGCGGAGAAAAAGCCTATGCAATTACAATTTTTTTTTAAAATCCAAAATTGATCGAGAAATACGACGGAAAACCTCTTAAATCATTGCAAACTCCAATATTCCCCCCCAAGGTGGGGCGCTTCCTAGGAAGTAACATCTTAGGAAGACAAACATAAAATAATTGTCGAGTCATTTTCTTCATTCAAGGTATTGGTCGTCATTTAATAAACCCTCCAAGAGAGCTCGTATTGAGTAAAATAAATAGCAGTCTGAAGTTCTCTCTTGATACCCAAAGGACGCCTATATCTGACCCTGGAATCCCATCTATCTAATCCCCATTATTTTATTTTTAGCCATGCTTCAATAATTTTCCCCAACCCCAATCATCATTTCTGTACCAAATTTAAAATATCAATTTGCTTCAACTACATGAGGAAGTGGATTCACTATACAACCAAGATAAGCATGACAAAATTATTATTGGAAAGAATGTTTCTTCTTTTTTTTTTGTTTATATTTTGACAAGTCATTAAAAGTCATATAATTTTTTTTTTTTAAAAAAAAACGATATATAATATATATTATACTTTGATTGAATATGGATGGAGAAGGCATTTCACACGACATGGAAATATGGGAAATGAGTTCCGTAAGGACCCACGGAAGAAGATAGCAAATGAATGATGGTGGGGGTGGTGGGATGCGGCGAAGCGTATAGATAGAAAGCGAATCGAGTCGTCTGATTGTGGGTTTTGTTTTATTGCGCTTTTTGTTTAGGTGTTTCCTTTACATTAGGCTTTGGGATTGGCTTTTCTTTGCCCTTTTTTTTTTAAAAAAAAAAAATTGTGGGTGTTTTGATGGCGTGGAACCCACTTCCAGTGGAGGAGGACTCTATGGGTTTGAGGAAATAAAAAAAGAAGAAAGAAAAAGGAGGCTGACGTGCAGCGCACCCATTCTGTTTTAACTTATGCCAAGAAATAGGCAATGTATGGACCCACTTCTCTGTCTCCCATCGGTTTTGAGCCTTTTGGGTCTGCTTTCATTGTACTTTGGCATAAACATGTATGCCTTTTTTGGACTCTTGGCCAATTCCACAAATTAGTCCTATTTTACTCCCACACCCACACACATAACATAGTAGCCACTTATGAGCTCCTATTACTTGAATAATTATTAAACCACATCATAAATATTTCCAAGGAGGTAATATATTAACACAAAATTTGGTGAATCCTATGATTTCAAAGTTTTTTTTTTTAATTTTTATTTTCTTTAATCTTGTTTACTTTAACTATTATTATTTATTACCCTTAATAAGCCTATCCGAGCAATTTAATAGATTGAAGTTTTATTTCATATTTGTAACATGGGACTTCATTATTTTTTCTTGAAGTGTTATTTTAGGTCCATAAGTATTTGGTACAGACTAATTTCCAACTTGGTCCCATGGTTTATCCTACTAAAAGATGTTTTAAGATAATTGTTAAATATCTTTAAGAAAAACATCTCATATATTTTCAAATTAAATATCCACTTTAGCAGATCGTAAGTATATGAAAAGTTAAAAACTTATTTTTTTGGCCTCAAATGCTTCGGAATCAACCAATATAACATTTTCTAATTAGATCAGTTTCATATATTCCATTTTATCTTACTTATTATCTTGACTCTATTGTTGATAAACTTCTTTTCCATTTTAGCGTCGCATATATTAATCAAATTCCTTTCTTCACAATTTTTTATTTGAACAAACAAGGAAAACATGAACCTTTATTCCACTTATTCTTAATATTGTAAGTTGCAATCATGGTAAAGTTCCGTAGGTTGCTTGCATCAGTCTAGCATTATTGAAAAGCTAAAGTTTTATGTAAAGATGAAGTTCTCGTATTTGGTGCTTTTAATAGTCATATATTCTCTTCAACTGGCTAAAGGAAAAAGTAAATAAATAAATAAAAAGTATGGTGAAGTTTAGCAATTTGCACCAGTAACTACTACGGCAGGATAAGTGAAAAAAGATATAAAGTTTCTAATGAAGATTGATAGATCAAAATGGATGTTGAATTTCTGTAGCTAGACCAATTAAAAAATAAAACTAGTATCTAATTAATATCAAGACTATAGGGTTGAGCTCAGATTAAAGGTCTCTTTCTATTTCTTGTACTCTAAGTTGTATATTTCAGTGGGTGATCTCGTTTGTAGGTCAAAATGGTATCCTCTAATTCTAATTTAAAACTCATCTTGACCTTATCTAAAAGCCTTGCTTGTGGCGTTTCAACAGTGTTTATTAGCATTTTAGAAGTTCAATCAACTCCATCTTATGTCATCAACGTCATCGCCCATAATAACGATAATAATAATAATACACCTTACTCACCAATAAAGATTCCTTGACGCAGCAATAATTGAAGTGCAATGCAGTAGAGATTCCACCCATTGGATTATTATAATTAATTTATAAATGATGGTAAATATATATTAAAACTATTGATAAGGCAAATATATACTATAACTTTTAAAATAAGATTTTACCCACATTTAGAGTATATATATATATATATATTTTGCTAAATTGTTGCTAAGCCTTTGAAAACTATAGCTAATAGTAATAAGAATCTAAATAGATAGGGTTTGAAGAGATGATTTGAAGATAAAAATAATAAATTTGTCATCAAACAATGCTGCGAATAGTCACATGAATAGGGAAATCCACTAAAATATTATATTTTTTAAAAATAGATGCAAAATAGGATACCCGATAAATTAATTTCTAAAATAGGTGGTAATAACATAGATCAAGAATACGCCTTCAGCAATTTGTATTGAATGTGCATACTCGGAATACACCTTCAATATAAATTTATCATTGAAAAAAATTATATAAAGAATTTATTAAAAAAAAATCACCAGAAGTTGCTTACTTGAAATGCGCACCTTCAGTACAAAAGACGCATTTTCAATTCACACTTTTACTACCTATTTTAGAAATAAATTTACTAGCTATCCTATTTTATGATTAAAAAAACATTATTTTAGTAGATTTCTCGGTACAAATATATCCTATACTAGTAAGCGGAAAGCAAGAACAACATTTGTATGCATTTGAATATTGCAAATATTACTTTTAAATTTTCCAGTGTAATCATTTATAACATTGTTCGTGATATTTATTATTTCTTTTCAAAGACATATACATTTTCAAAAATCATGTACTTATTTAATAATATTAGGGATGTATTTACGAGGATATTTTTCACATATTACAATAAGACTTTGTTGGTAATGGGATTTTACTATTGTTATGTGAATGTTTACTAGAAGTTTGTCAGGATGGAAGGGATGCGATATAAAATTATAATCTGAAGTCTCTTCAATTTCATGGAAGGTTAATAGCTAATTCAAAATAATACCATCCCTAACCACTGAAATCATTCGGCACTTATCTTTTCACTTTCATGGGTTTGGAAGATAGTTGCATTTGACTAATATGAAAATGCCAATTCCATTTGCTTGCTTGGGCCAGATTAAACTATGAAATAGTGAGAGATTCTTCCCAACCAAAACCCTATTATAATATACATATTGGGATCTATCACAGTAGTTTTTGCGCAAGAAAACACACCTATACACGTGGCGCGAACCAATGGGATGAAACAACACATTGCACACGCAAGTTAAAGAAACTTAAAATATGACTGACAACGTTACCGACCGACCGTTGGATTCATTGGCTGTCAAACGTACTTGTCTAACCGCAACTTGTTTGCAAACTGCGATTGCTGCACCTACGTACATGATGATATCAACACCCATATGCAGCTTCGAGACGCTACAAATTGAAGCTTATTTGCCTTAGAAAAAGACTCGCAGGAAACTGACACAAAAAGTTTTATATTTGATTTATTTTATTTTTATTTATTTAATGTTTGTTTTATATTTATTAAAATATGAGTATTTAACTAAAATTAAATAAAATTCAGATTAAAAAATAAAGATATTATTACATATATATCCTTATTAAAAAAACTAAATTTTTAAATCTTATTTTAAAATATAAATAAATCAAATACATATTAAATATTTTATCTAAACACCAATTTTTAAATAAATACAAATCAGATATAAATTAAATATATCTCGAATATAAACAAACTCTTAAGCAGAAAATATACTCATAAGATATTTCTTAAACTTGCAATTTCCGAGTAATATTTTCTTAATAATAGCATGACTTTGTCACATGAAGGCTAATAATACTGTCCATGTGGTGGCTCGTACCGAACTTAAGCTGCTTTCGTTGGTTTAGTTCAATTTGTTGCTTCGTTTAAAAGTGTTTTCATTTCGGATATGTGTTTTTTTGCCTCCCCACAAGAAAAGCTCCCTTTAAAAGTAATTTACAAAAGAAAAATGTTGAATGGTTTCTTTAGATAAACTTTCACTATGTAAAGAAGAAACTTTTTGATCTTTCTGTATTTGCTTGTATACATTTTTTAAAAGGATGAAAATATTATTACTTATACATTAAAAAACTAGTGCTTTATGTCACTTAAATGTAATTGGCAAAAAAAAAAAATTACCTAGCTACTTTCAATAAAAAAAGTTTTAATTTTACTAATAAGTTACGTATATTGATTAGTAGGGTATAAATATTAATAAAATTTTATTATGTAAAAAATAAATGTTTTTTTTTTTGTAAAATTCCTACTATTATTATCAATGTGTTGGTATTTACCCACTAGTCACTACTTATCTATACACATGGAATAATAGTAACAATGAATTTTTTTTCACTTTCAATACACATTAACTATCAAAAGAAGAAAATTTTTTAATATTCCATGCACTTACTTTTAGCTAAGTGTGTAGCTTTTAAAAGATGAAAGTATGATTCTTTAGACATCTTAAATGGTTCTCTATGGCACTCATAGCAAGACTCTAACAAAATAATCATATGCGGTTTATATATACATGTTGTAAACATCCACTCTATAAGATATCTTTTGACTCAAAATATCGTTGTCAATTTTTGCTAAGGATTTTGGTTTTTAGTTGTGCTCCTAGTGGTTGCCGGTGTGGAGGTGTTGGCATGACCCTTGGTGGCTGGAAGAGTTATAGGGGGGTGGTGGTCAAACCTTTAAGGGTGTTAGTAAAGTTGATTTTGCAATCCATATATTTATCGGTAATTGATCATGTACCATTTTGAACTCCATAAATTTACTAAAACTTGTTTTGTAATATTATTATATTATGCTAACAAATGTTAATAATGTAATAATATGTTATTGATGCTAATCATGCTATTACATGAACACATGAATGGATAGAAAGCTTTAAAAATAAAATAAATAAATAAAATTATCGTTGTCGCACTATTTGAAATCACAACATTTTTTAAGGAAAAAAAAATACTCAATATATGTTCTATCTCAAGCGATAGTGCATGTGAATCATAAGTAATAATGAAGGCTCACATGAATTTTAAGAGAAAAGTAACAGTAATATATAAAGTTAAAGTAATGAACATCAAATCAATGTTATTTAGAAATTTTTTGGTTCAATAGATAAAATGTTTGATCACTTGTTGACTTTAGCTATTGATTGTTTAAATTGTGATGTTATTAATGATACAAGAGTCGATCCATTACTAATAGTCATATGATTAAGGGATTAAACTAAGGTAAAAACTAGTGGACTTGTGGTGACCTAATTCGAACAAGTGGTCCAATAAAGAGGGGGGGTGTCATTGAGATAAGGCAGTAATAATGCAAATCACAACTCTAACAAGCTTCTATGGTGACAAGGCCTTTAGGGGAAAGATGGGGTAAAAGTAGATTAAAACCTACACTCAAAAAGAAGAAGGATTAGACCTAACTTTAAGGAGATGTAAAAGGGATATTTCATGCTTATGAGGGAGAAATTGTGATACCACAAGTGATAATGAAGTGAATAATAAGTGATTATAAAGTCTTGTTGACACAATAATAATGTTTTTATTTTGTTGATTTCTATAAGAGTAATGTCATTTTTGCTAATTCAACTTTATTCACTTTTATAAGTAATTATCTAAAATTTCAATACATCTTTTTGCTATCTTAACTTTATCTATTTTTTTAATTAATTATCTAAACTTTGCTTATTTTTATAATCAATTATATGAACTTTATTTATTTTTATAATTAATTAATTTGTTGAGATATACATAACCTTGAAAAGTTTGTAGATAATAAATTAATTATTTTTAAACTTTAAATAATTAATTTCAAAAATCAACAAAATTGGGGTTACAAATATAACATTAGCGCTTACTATAATTGGATTGAGGCATTACAATATGAAAGTAATGTTTTTATTCCCCCTTTATTTTACGGTTTTGCAAAAAGACCGAATGAGCTACTTATTTATTTATTTGTTTTCCTATGAGAGCAACTCCTCTTAAAATATTGTCTATTACAAAAGTGAGCAAATTTCAACTTCCAAGCTTCATTAACCTTGATCGCCATTGCAACAATTATAAATCCAATTTACGATTTTTTTCATAACTCTACTTGTAATTAATTTAGGTAAAATATAAGATACTAAAATAATATGTCGAAACACCATGTTTTGAAATCGAAAAAAGTTAGATAAATATCGACCCTTTTCTTGAAGTGCCCGATTTTAAGTAAATACACTGAAGATATGACTCAATTGTAATTGGGTTACATATAAGCTCCAAACCAAAAGGAAAAAGAAACAAAGGCGACCAACCAAAATGTACTAAGATAGCTTTTCATATGCAACTATATATGATAGCTTCTTATCAACCATGGTGTATATCACATCAATATTTGGAGTTTGGAGGACCAGGTGGTTAATTCGGTATTAATGGAACATCATGGTATTACATAAGGTTGCGGTTTGTAGAATGGCTAGATAAGAAGTAGTGTTGGTAGAAGTTGATGATCCGGCGGCCATTTGGACTGACAAGGGGCGTACTAAAAATGTCATTAATCTGTTTTTTTTTTCTCTTTTCGTTTCAGTTTAAGATGTTTTCCATCTCTAACTTTGAAAACATATTTCTGAAGTCATTTGTCCATGAAAATAGTGCTTCAATTTAATTTGAAGGTACATCACGTAACCTCATTAATATTCACGTGGGGGAAGGTTTTGTTTTGCATGAATGTGTCGTTTATTTTTACACACGAATCTACAACAATGCTTCTTGTTGAGGAACATGCAAAACTACAGTCTCACACTTTCTAACGAAGGTTTCTTAGATATAAATTTGTGGCTATTTTTTCAGAGAAAACCAATGGATACCACAGACATTTTGCTCTTTTTCTCCTTTGATAAGGAAAAAGGAAATACTGAGTTTAACAATTAGCACTCTAGATATTTTCTTTATTGCAAGCTCGCAACTTTTATTCTTGTGGAATGAAAGTTCAAGTCCTAAGTTGAAGAAAAATGACAATTTTCATATTAACGGAAAAATGGAAGAAAATAAAAAATAAAAACAGAAACGGAAGAGAAAGAAGAGGATCGATTAAAAGACCATCAAATCGATGAAACAATTGAATAACCCATAAATATACACATAAAGGTATAAGTAAGTCGTCTAGTAAACACACCACATTTGTATTTATAGATGTAATGCAAAATTTTTCCTTAGCTTTTGCATATATGTTGAAAAGCAAGACACTACAAAAGTCTATGTTACTACTATAGTTTTATGTAATAATACCAGAAATAAAAGCTTAACTGGAGTAAATCCCAGTATCAACCTTATTTCTGTCTCATTTACTTCACTTTTACACTGCCGCATCAACCCAACCCCCACCCACAAAAAAAAAAAAAAAAAAACAAAAAACCCAAAACTTAAAAGTTAGGGGAAAAAAAAAGCAATAAGGGAAAATAAAGCTCTTAGACAAATAAATCCAAAAGCTTAATCTCATGTCCTCCTTGATTGTGGTAATTAAACCCACTAATCTCCCTATCCACATTAATCACTTCCGACACATCCGAACCAAACGACGCCGTCATGTGACTCCTCTTTCCCCGTCTCTTCTTCGCCGTTACATTACTCAATTTGGGATCGTACGGTGGCATGTTGATGTCAACTTGAATCGATGGCGACATGCATTGATTCCTTAAACTCTGTCCTCTACAAGTGTTCGTCGTACTATGCGTGTCCGATGTTCCGTCAAAACTGTCATCCCCGGTCAACGTTCCGTTCATGACCTCGGGGAGTGGGCGCAGAGCCGACGCGCCGCCGTTGAGCACCGTGTCGGCCGCCGCTTGGCACACGTGCCAGTTGCCACTAGAAAGTAGCCCCACGGCACCACCGACGGGATTCACCGTCCGTCCACACGCCTCGAATAGTAAACTTTGGAACAAAGCTGGAGGAAATAAAATAACACAAACAGGAAATTATTCGTTAGCCAATAAAGATTTTTATAATAATTACTTGATCAACTTGCTTTCATAAAGTAATTAAAGAATTTTTATTTATTTTTTAATCATAGTTGCATCTTACCTAATAAGGTTTGGCATGATTAATGATAAAGGCAAAGGTGCGCAGTTTCTTAAACTACCCCACTTAAAATTTATCAAGTTAAGTCTAGAATAATAAATAATGAAAAAATCATAATAAAATTTGTAGAATTTAATTTTAATGCGACATTAGTTCAGCTATACTGGCTTTATTTCGATTTTCTTGGTTTTTTAAATAAAAATATATATAAAATCAGTACCTGGCCTTTGCGATTCGGGGATGGTGGAAATGAGGGACAAGAGGTCACTGCGACCAAAGAATTTGGCTAGGAAAAGAGTGGCATGGCCTTGAGCTTCAGGGGATGGAATCCAGTGGAGGCAGGACCTTAGTACGCAACTCTCACTGCACCCTTTTCGGAGAACCCGGCAGCCGTTGCAGCTCATGATTGATCTCTTCTCAACCGTTGGATTTCAACGGATCTACACACCCTTCTTAAGATCAATAATTATCCTTTAAGGAAACCAACCTTTAGCTTAAACAAGGAAAAGGGTACTCAAAGATTACTTAAGGTGAAGGAAAGCAAAGGCTTAAAATGAAAAGTGGGGGGAGAGAGAGAGAGAGAGAGAGAAATGGGGTGTTGGGAAAGAGAGAGGGTGTTTAGGGGGAATAAAAAGAGGGGAAATGTAGGGTTAGCAACAAACTATGGTTGGATAAAGGACATTGTTTTGACGGTGGATTGCTGGTGTTTAGTGTAACCAAGGTTAAGTTTGTGGGCCCCAATGAAGCGGAATATATCTTCCAAACTTTGGGCACGAGCGTTAAGCGGCTTCATGTTTCCGCAAAAGCTCTGTGGTTGAGCTAAGAATTAAAGTTCTGACCGTTGGATTTTATGTCGAGGGGTTTTCCACCGTTAGATTTGTTTAAAGGTGTGGACACGGCATTAGTATTAGTAGTAGTTGTAGGACTAGTGAATAGTGATATTGAAATTGATGTACTTTGTGATTACGGGCAGCACCATTTGAGTGGACTTGTGGTGGACTTGGCGCCGCTCGTGCATGGATCGTGGAATTGGATTTTTTTTTTTTTTTTTGAGATCTCGTCATTTTCGTTTGCCTTTTTGAAAAGCTGTGCTTGGAGCCTTTTTTTTTTTTTTTTGTGTAAATAACTAGTAATAGCAGACAGACAAGAAGGAATATATAAGGAATAATGGAATAGAAAAAAATAGTCAGATGCTCATGCATAACCTAATTTCTAAAATTCATAGTTCTAAAATTATGTTGTTGAACTAATTATGAGTTTGAGATAACTGAAGAACATAACAAATTAGGCTTCCTATCACATATTATTTTAACTGAAATATTTCCAACAGTAAAAATAAACTCCTCGGTATTATTAATTTAAGATATAGATAAATGCATATATATATTATATTATAATTTTTTTTTTATATTTCCACGAAAATTTCTCATAAAAATTTGCAAGACCCAAAATTTTAATTTAATAAAAAGTAAATGGATGCGTTCATGAGAATAAATGCATATATCTATATTTGTACATGTGCCAACTCACATGCTTGACGACAGGGGCAGATTTAGGGGCCCGAAGGGCCCAGTCCCTTAAGTCTAAAAAAAATTAATTATAATTAATTATAAAACTTTTTTATAAATATATATAATATGTATTTTAAGATTAATTATTAATAATATAATATATATCTTAGTGGAAAGTAAAAAGATTTTTAGATTAAAGGTTATGGGTTCAATTCTCATGATAGTCATTTTAGTTTTTCTCAAATTACATTTATTATATTAATGGTATGTTCTTTTCTTTTTTATTTTTTTTCATAATAACTAATAATATCAAATTTTATTCATTATTAAATTATAATAAACTAACTAAATTATTGTAAGTTACAATTTATTTATTAGTAGTATATCATAAATAATAATTACATTAATATTATAAATAATTCAGCTTTATTCCATAATATATTAATAAATAATAACAATTAGATTATTTGATGTATTTTTCTTGCAATTAATATTATAAAAATGCATGTGTGTTTTTGAATAGTTGATTACGTAATTAATCATATAAAATTAATAGTTTTTGTAGTATTGCAAATGATATAATTTTGTAGAGTCATTATTCAAAAAAAAAAAACCAAAGAATACTTATATTTATATCATGTTACTCTTTTAACTCTATTTATAATTTTTTTATTTAAATATTTTTACAATTCTCATTAAATATAGAGAAGTATTGTGTTATATATATATATATATGTAACATGTAATTAAATATGGTAAGAAAGCCCCCGCCACTCTCATGTTTCTACGTCTACCCTTGCTTGACGACACAAATAAATATAGTTATGGTTTTCAAATAAATAGGGGAATTAAATTGGACAGCTTTAATAAGGAGATAAAGAATTATTTAGAATGTTTTAACACAATAGTTAATACAGTATATGACGACATTTAATTCTAGCAAGTAACATCATATACAATCATGGATAGAGGTAGTGCATTGATATGGAAGTGAATCCAACATGAGATGATTACTTCTACAGTTAGATATGGAAGATAAGATCTATAGATCCATGATGGTTTTGTGCCCACCATGCTAGATTTGTTTGTGTAAGAGAAGATTTCATCAAAATTCTAGTATGTTTTAGTAAGTTTTTGGGGAGGGGAGCACTCTTTGATAAAGTTTTTATCATAGATAGAAAACTATCCATTTAATCAAAATTGTATTATTAAAAAAGCTATAATAACTTCAAGAAATTAGCAAGTGCTACATGTTGATATCTTATGCAATAACAACACTCAAATCTTATTTTCACTATATAAATTTGGTTATATGAATCTTGTTTCATCCTTTTAATCTATTACAAACTATATTATCATTAACACCTAAAAAATTATGTCATTTTAATTACTTCTTTCAATATCCTTTTTTTCCCCTTTCCCTTCTACCCTACCTAGACATGAAAAGGGCTAGGTTAGATCAGAAACTTGGCTCTGACCGGCCCACTGATTCATAAACTGTGAATTGGCATAGGTTAGCCGATTTAAACTAACTATGGACCCGTTGGTTAAGGTGGGTCCATGGTAGTTTAGCCATAGAAATCCACTAAACCAGTAGGTCCTTTATTGGCAAGTTGCAACTTGGTGAACCAATGGGTTGATTCAACCCACTAGGTTAGTAAAAAGAGAGAGAGAGAGAGAGAGAGGAAGAAGAAGAAGAAGAAGAAGACAATCAACTAGAAAAGGAAAAAAAAAAAAGGGCTAGCCAAGCCAAATTTTGTTTGAGAAAAATAATAGGAAATGGCTTGTGTAGTTAAATCATATTGACTAATTTGTACAAGCCCCAACCACAAAATAACACCATTGATAGAGGACTTTTGACATAAGCAATTAATATACAGTAGACTTTTGAACAAAAACTAACGCCATTAACAAACGAGAGACAAGAGAGTAGAGGGGGAGAGAAAGGGAAAAACAAAAAAAAAAAAAAAAACAAAAGGACGAGAAGATTTTAGTAAAGTGACAATGCGTGAAAAAATAAAGGAGTGAAATTCAATAGTCTTTAGAACACAATGGAGAAATTTAGCATTGGTAGGTTTTTAACCTTTCAGAAACTTATATTTGTCAATGCAAAAAATTTTGAATTTGAACATTTTGAGGCTTCTAACATTCAAAAGCAATGAAAAAAAAAATAAACATTAAAAAATATTTGAACATTTGCAAGGAAGATGAATATATGTTACCTGTTTAAAACATTTCCTTCACAAATCATAGAAAACTCTCATTCTCTTCTTCACTCATTTTCATTCTATGCTCTCATCTTGTGAACTCTCTAAGTTTTCATTTTGTAAATATGCATACAATATTAGTTTCTCGCATTTTCATTTTATTTAGCTCACATCTAGTTTTGTTATCTTTTTTTTTGCTTTGTACATAATATTATCTTTCATAAAGTGTTTTTTTTTTTTTTGTAACCATATTTTCAAATTATATTTTTTCTCGCATCACTAATATTTTTTTTTTGTAAGAAAAAAAATGGCTAGTTTCTTTTGTAGTTCATCTTCTGTTAAAAAGGAAGGTTCTAAAAAATGTAATAAGAGAAGATTTGCTTAACGCGAGTAAAAGCAATTTTATGCTGTAGAGGATTACGATCTCCATGCATTCACTAATGAGTGTTTAAATTATTTCTTGATGCCTCCCATAGAGTTTGAGCACATGCCACTCAATGGTCAAAGTGAAAAGCAACTATAATAAGGTAGTAAGGAAGAGGAGGAGAAAGAAGAAGTCGAGAAAGTGCCAGAGAAAGAAGTACTGGGCTACATATGTAACAAAACTGGTTCTAGTAGTAAGTCACCCATACCACTTAAATATGACATTTTTACTAAATATTTTTGTAAAATTGCAAGTGCAAATAGGAATACCTATGCATATTATAGCTACTATCAATTAAGTTATGTGTGAAAAAAAAAAAAGGTGATGGTTATGAGATGTTGAATAGGCACATGTGATTGAACCAAAAAATAGAGTTCGTTATTGACAACTCACAGTAACAAATATCCAAGCCCAATGGTTTGTAGTCATTAGTTCTATTTCAATTTTCTATTGAGAGACAAAATTTTGCCATAGCAAATTACTTAGCAAAATGTTACTTATCATAAAGCCATGAATCTTCTATGCTCCGCTTGGAATATGAACTAAAAACTCTTAATCCCACCCTAGAAAAGTTTGAGCAAAAAATAATGCAAGGAGCTAATTTAAAATTTTATTATACTAGCAAGCGTGAATTAGTTGCTAAATTTAATTTTCTTAAGACACAAGTTTCCATATGTGTGAACATATAGACCTACTATTGGTAGGATGATTCCTATATGTGAATGACATGTCATTGAATAGATGAGTTATGACAATTACAAAAAAGACTAATAGTGCTTAAGGTATTTAATGAATGCCATTTGATACAAAATATTTTTCTAACAATTCATTTTAGGTAAATACTTATTAACAAAAAAAGGTTTTTTTTTTTCAATTAGTTTTGACAATATGGCTGCAAACATAGTATCTATTGACAAACTTCAAGTATTATGCCAACCAACACTAGGCAGAACATTTTTTCACTTTATGATATGCAAGCTATATTTTAAATCTTTGTAGTAAAGATGGTCTTAATTGTTTAAATTTTATGATGTCCCTCATAAGACTAATAGTTATACATTCAACCGAGTATCCATCTATAAATAAGGCATGGAGAAAATTTTGTATTAATAATGGCATGTGATAAAAAAAATAAAAAGATGTTAAGTGTATGTGGAATTCAATTTATCGACTTTTATAAAGTATAGTTGCGTATAAAGATGTATCGTATGCTTTTGCTACAATGAACATTCTAAACATTTCATTGCACTATAGTGATTAGAATGTATGCAACAAATTACTAAATGTGTTTAGAGTTCTCCACAAGTGTACTCTAACATTTTTTCAAGTTTATCAACCTAGTATTCACTTTTTCCTAATAAATGCCATAAACATATTATTAGTATTGCTTGATGCCTGAAATGATCCATTTTTTCAAGTAGCAGTTAATGAAATTGTGGCAAAGTGGTTGCAATATTAAAGAAAAATTATTGTCATTTATTTTGTTGTTTTTATTTTAGATCTACATTGTAAAAAAGATATGCTTATCGAATATCTCAATCTATATTATTAAATTATTGATACATTTTCTGACACACAAAATACTTATGTCATTACTATGGCATAAAAAAGCACAATAGACAACTTAAATAAGAGAAAACTTATTTTTCATTTTTTTTATTATATATGGTGGTCAAGTTTCGACTACTTCCTTACCGTCCCTCACCTCACATGGTGCCACATTTGGCTAAACCCTCCTTGCACAACAAATAATGGCATAAAAGTTGAAGAGGCTAAATACACAGTAACTTGATCATTATTTGAAAATTAACTTTGATTTTGGAGACAGTAGTATTACAGACTTTAATATCTTGGAGTTGTGGAGAAGGCATAAAATGACTTTTCCTATTCTTTCTTAAATGGCTGACCAAGTTCTTATTGCTTTTGCATTAATAATAATTATTGAACATGCGTTCGACATTACGGGTCTTATCTTTGAACAACAACAATAAAGACTAACACTCATTAATGTTGGAGTGTTGGCTTGTATGGAGGATTAATTTAAGGAAAAAAAAGAGTAAAATACAAGAGTTGTATAAGATATCTAGTAAAGTAGATGAATACTTTAATGAATTTGTCCTGCCAAGAGGAAGCTTGGCTGGCTCAAGTCTAGATTTCACGTAAAATGCTGCTGTTTGAATAATATTTATTTTTATTGTACAATTCTAATTTTGAAAACATTAATTTGTAAAGATAATAATACTACCTTATTTACTTTTTGCAGTAGAGTAGAAATAATTTATAAATGAAGTAGTACTTATTAATTTATTTTTGTTATTTACTTATAGGATTTAAGCATCATGTATAAGAGGTAAGATTAAATGTCTACTCTCCTCGTGTAGTGCTACTAGCTTGGTGTACAAGGTTTGTTACTAATTAATAAAAGTAGTGATGTTTTTTCCCACATGATGAAATAGAAGAAAAATGTATTGTTAATATTTTTACAATTAAAAATTGTAAAAAAATTGGTGATATAATAATTTATGTAAAAAATTGCAACAAAACTAGGATATATAATTGAATTATGGTGATATAAATGTTAAAAAAATATATATTTTTTCTCTTGTTCAAAACAACGTAACTAAAGTATTAAGTTTTCATAAATTTGATGTCCAATGCAAATTAAGTTTACAATTAAGTATCAAATTATATCAATTTTACAAATTCTATTTAACCAAAAAAAAAAAACACTCAAGGACCGGTTCACATAATTTTAGCCCGTGAACCGGGCTTTCTCACCCTCATTGTATGTTAACAGTCTCTAAAGTTTGACAAAGTAATTGTCTCAATTGGTTTTGAAATTGTATATAGACATGATGCTTCCGAAGAACCTACATCCATGAATGGCCAATGCAATGGTACAAGGTAAACATGTAGATCTTTTCGTCACAAGTTGTTAGATGATGGTATCAATAAACGTTGGTTTGTGGAAAATATCGAGTGTTTATTTATTTATCCTCCTCCATAAGAATTTCTATGGAGTCAACTGAAAATGCAGATTTACATTTTCAATTGGTATAAATATTTTTGTTTAATGATGTAAATGATTATGGTTGTGTTAGAAAAACATATATATGCTACTTAGGTTAAATGGGCACATTATAAGAAGCTGGCTCTTCTTGACCTTTTATTAGACTGATTTTGTAATACTAAACTATGTTATGTACGGAAAAAAAAACATTTCCCTTTTAATATAGTTTTCTATCAACAATCAGCAAATTCCAATGTCGAACAATAATACCATGTGTTTGTGTTTATATTCTCATACAAATTTTAATTTTAGTCGTTCACGCATGGCGTGGAAATGGTTGCAGGTTTATTGTATAATGATTTAAATTATAGCTAATGTATATTCGTATAAAATAATATTGTTATTCCAGTAAAAAGGAACTGTTTAATTATATTATATTATATTGTATTATACTATGCATAGAAGGGGTGATGATGCTTTTTATGGTCTTAATTGCTGGACAGACATTGCTACACTTTTATGGTCTTTTCTCGTACATATAAAACACATGTTTAAGTATTCTCCAATCGATAAGTCTTTAATATGTGTAACTTTTACCAAAATATAGATATTGCGAATGATTTATTATTTTATGGAAAAAAATGTCACAAAATATGCACGAGTAGAAAAATCTGAAAATTTGGGGAACCGGCATTTTTGTTGAATAAAAATAGGATTTAAATCCTTTAAAGTATTTAAGATAAAATCACAAAATAATCAATGGTTTAAATTTAAAAAAAAAAGAAACTAAAATTATAATAATATCATAATATATTTAAAAAATCTAAATAATCTCAACTATTAATTATTGTAACTTTAATTAAAGTATTTTATATTTTCAATGTTTTTAAAATATATATATTTATAATAAGACCAACAATTTTAAAAGGTCCGGTCCAAAAGAAGAGAAAGGGTCCAATTGGTTCTCATGAGTGAAGAAAAAGAAAAGCAAAATCTGTAGTTGGAAAGAGGCTGGAGAAGGGCCGACGCTTGGTTTGGGTTTGACAAAAAAGGTAGTGGGCCTGAGTTCCTTCTTTGGGACTTCAGAGTTGACAGAGAGAGAGAGAGAGATGAGCTAAATGCTAATCTTTTCTTTTTCTTTTTTTCAATATTTGGGATGGAGCCCAATGGTGGCTTCTTTATAGGCCATGTTAAAAGACTCTAGCAAATAGCAAACCATGTCTCTTTTCATTTCACTATTACTGAGGATGCAGGCAAGCACAAACTAAATGCAGCGGGGAAGCTGTCCATTCTTGCAATCCAAGGGAAAATTAAATAATTATTGTGTGTTATTCATTTTTGTTGATAGCAAAACATATATATAAGTTTTATAAGCTAGTTTCACTTTTCTTTTCAAATTGATAGATATACTTCAATTAATATATGGGTGAATTGCAATTTTATTTTTTTATATTTACTCCATTTGTTTTTAGTTCCTTTATTTTTTAAATTGTGTATAAGATCTTAATTTTTTTTGTCCAAAAAAAGAAAAATGGAATCTTTAACAAAAATGTATTCAAATTCTTATGTGACCATTTTGCTCTTAATTTTTAAATTAATTTTAGTGTTTTTATAATTTTATCTAAGGGTAATATGGTAATAGGGTCTAAAGCCTTTTTTTTTAAATAATTTTTTTATGAGATTTGAGAGTCCAAATGTATAATTTCAAAGATAAAAAGTTAAGGGCACATAAAACAAACACAAATTAGTAAATTTGTAGCTTATCCTTAATATATTTGTCTTTAGGAGGACAAAATTTTGGATACATCCATGGATACAATGGCTGAAACGTATTTGTAAACATCCTATTTTTATCCTTTAATCATAATTAATGTTTTTTTTTTTTCAATTTTTCTTATATTTTTTCATAAATAAAGGAAAAATAATGATAAAATAAATAAATAAATAGAATAATACACTAATTTTGGAAAATGAAGGCAGAAATAACAATAAAAGATGTTAAGGAATTTTTATAAAATTTTAGAATTTCAAAATAATATAAAATTAATAAAAATTGCCACACGTATATACAATTTGCGTTTAACAAAAAAATGAGAAATGGGCTAACCCAATTGATCCAATTGTTAGCCTTAGGCATTGAGAGGAGTTAGGTCGCAAGTTCAAATCCAAGGGAAGGCACTTCGTGCCATTTTGCAATTTTTTTTACCAAGTTGCCACATGTCAGTAACTGATTGGACGACATGAGCGCACGCGCCTAGTGAGTGCTCGTCTCCTACCTCCATCCGAGATCGGCATCAATGTGGAGGAGTAGAATCCGGCCATTTTGATTCAATTTTTTGTACAAATCCAATAGATCTTTAACTAAAAGTGGATAAACATCATCAAGTTAACATCAGTCTTAACAAAAAATCAAAGATTAACACGAATAAAACACAAAAGAGGATGAGCATAGTATCTAATATGAATCAGATTAGGGAGATAATATAAAATTTTTAAATTAGACTCAACAATATTAAACAAAAGTATTAGTAGGGTGCATTTTTATTTTGGGTCCAAGACAATTATGTTTTGTAGAAGAGTTAGCTATAGGATACATTCAAAACAAAAAAGAAGGTAAGGGTCTTACCTTCTTCAAATGGAAGAGAGGCATTGCTAAAAGGAGAGCAAGCTTGGAAAAGTGAAAATTTTGAACTTAAGAGGTGCATGAAATCGCTCTCCTTAAAGAATTCTACACCTTTTCACAAAAAAAGTCTGCTATGATTATTAAAGCATAGGTCCACGATTTTAGGGTTTTGGTATTTCTTTGAATTTGGACAATCAAAGAGAGAGAAGTATTGCAGAAAATTTATTATGATAATCTATGCATTAACTAACTCATAGTCTTAAACAAATTCTAAGCAACTCAATAGTCCGTGTCGTTTCCTAGTGACATAACCTTTAGATTCAATCCTCAAAAGTGGTTTCTAAGCATTAGATTAACTAAGAATATATCATAGCCTCCAATATTAATAGTTTACATTTGTGTCAATTTGAATTGACAAATTAATTTGAATAAAGGTAACGGTATCTAAGTAGATGCAAGGTTCTACAAAAATACTTTATTTAGATCTCATATTTTTCATCTAAATGAAATATCTTCAATTGTTTCTTTTTTATCTCTTGAAAGAACTTTATTCAAATTTCATGTGGTGAGATTTAAATGAAGTCCTCATTGATAGGGCATGAGAAAGGATTTTGATCATTTGTAGGGCATGAAAAACAGCACTATACTTTAGTTGGACATCATCACGAATATTTGAATGTAGTGTTTATTTGCACTTTCAACTCCACATTTCGTACGAATCTCACAATTGAGATTTGAACAATCTTTTATCAAATTGATCATTTAGCTCAATGTTTGACCTTAGTATCACTCTTGACCAACAACTTAATTCCTGATACTTCTTAAAATTCATTATACCAATTATTCAAATAGTATAAACACATAATGGTAATCTACACAATATTTCTCCACTACACTGCTAATTATGTCAACCATCTATATTGAAGTGTGAAAACGTATGAAGAAATGTATCATTAATTTTAAACCACTTCTTAGCATAAATTTCCTAAAGTTGTAAGAGAGTGTTAAGTGGCAAAATGGTTGAAATACACACCTCATGTCACAACTGGAAAAATCAAATATGTTGTCACTATCTAAAACCAAGTGGATTTTACTAATACCACATATTACAACCTTATACTCATCCAGACTTCATGGGTACTTGCAAGAAAACATCTATGAAAAGCTTTTATCTTAACATAGTTTTTTAAAGAAATTTAAGTTTATGCTTGAAATACATATGTATTTAACTATTATGATTATGAGTTATTAGAAAATAATCATAAGTCAAATTTAAGTTTATATTATATGCTAGATTTGTAAATAAAATTAGTCATCATGACACTTTTGAAATCCTTTAATTGCATAAATATCTACTTCATCAACATACTGTATATTACTGATGCATGTGATTAATAAAAGAACTTAGTACTTGTGATATGATATAACCATGGCTGTTAAACTCACAATTCTACTTAGAATTGAAAGATATTTAATCAGTAGAATCGTATAAAACCGTATAAAATTCATGGAATAAAAACTTAGTGGAATTATACATCTAAGCTCATAATTTTATCAAAATATATATCTAAGCATGCATTCATTTTGATTATGAAAAACCTTATAAAATTATAAACTCATGGAATTGTATAGTTAACTTGAAATTTTGACAATTATGGATATACAAGTGAAACATGTAAATGTTCTTATATTGTAAATTATAATTTAATTCAGAAGTTGAATCAAACTAAATCAAAGTTGTATGGTTTCAAAAGTTCCTTAATCAAACTGCATGGTTGGGTTGAAAATGATAAAGTATTGAACCATATTTTATAGTTTTGATTGGTTTTGAGGGAAAACTAAACCAAATTGATCTGCATTTGTCCCTACTAAGTGGTGGCTAGTATCTCTCCAGCCTCGAGATAATTAACTATGGGTGGGATAGCCTCATCTTAACTAGCTCTTAAATGTTTATACTTTTAATTTTCTTTGTTTTCCCTATATATTTATGATGGGCAATAAGTTTAATTGAGTTTCCAACTCATGAATTGTAGTAAGTGATTCATTTATTATCTTTAACATGAATACCCTATTCTTAGAAATTAAACCACTCTAGCCTTATTGTTCACCCTAGAGGTATAATTAATATTTTGGTTTTATTCAAATATAATTTCTTACATTGTTTTATGTTAACTAAATAATGGAATTGATATATAATAATGATTACATTTGTATTCAATTCCCATTGAATTGCAATTCAATTACCCTAAATATAACTCTTTATGTATTTCAATTTGTAAAATATTCTCATAGAAAAAAGGACTAAGTGAAAATTAGGTGAAAAGAAGAAGGAAACAAGGATTGCCAAATTTAAATTTTAAAGTGAATTTCTTTATGATTCATTTGGGGAATTCTACAATGTATTTAAAAACTATCAACATGTTTTCATAAAGTTGTTAATAGACTATATTTTAATTATAATTTGAAAGATTTTATTGTAATCAAGGAGTAATAAAACGGTATCGTTACTCCTTGAGTGAGGGCACTATAAAATTGCCTTGATTCATTTAAATATAGAAGAAGGATTTCTTGAGAGCAAACTTGTAATATTAACAAAATTTTGCATTTTACCTTGATAATGGCTCCAAGTTCTTCTCTCTATCTCTATCAAAAATCACCTAAATTGGAAGTAGTACAATTAGAAATAAATATACTAAAGTCTTATATGTTTGTTGTAATGCATAATTAAATCCCTTATATTTTTAGTGGGTTAAATAAATAATCTATATTTATGTTAAAGTTTAATTAAGTCCTATATATTTAAAGTGAATCATTCAAGTTTTCTACGGTTGTATTTTTCCATGAACTAGGTCACAATCCATTAGTATCTCCTATAAGGACTTACTTTGTATAATAACACAAATATATATATATATATATATATATATATGAAATGCCTCACTAGAATCATAAATGACTTAATAATATTTTTATATAAATGTAGAAGTTTTAGTTATATTTTAAATCAAGCATGATAGACTTTGAGTGTACCTATCCTATTAGAATTATAAGTCCAAGGGTAAATTCTCCTCTCAACTTCCCTTTCCCTTCACTTTCTGTAAATGCCGAGAAGAAGAAGTATCAAGCATGATAGACTTTAAGCATACTTATCCTATTAGAATTATGAGTCCAAGGACAAAATCTTCTTCTCACTTCCCTTTCCCTTCCAAAATCAATACTCTTATTTAATCAAAACCAAACGATGCCTTATACAATTAGATGGGACAAGAGTAGATCATACATCAAGTCACCATGGACGTGGTGTAAGAAAACAACATCTATTTATATATTTCACTTTGTCAAAAATATGAAATTATTGCCGAACCCTCTACGTCAACCAATCCAATTATACGTTTTTCCTACCAACTCTATATCATAATTTTTCTTTTTTAAAATAAAAGCAAACATTTGACACGTGAATAATAAGCTCGCCAAATCCCTCTAGATCCAATTTTTAGTCCATACTACTTTTTGTGGGGGCAATATCGGTGTTCATGTTTACAATAAAATTTCCAAAAAGAAGAAGAAGAAGCCTATTATACAGCCGTGACCAACAAAAGGTTTCTATGGCACGTACTTTAGAGCTATCAAAAACAGCAGTATTTTTCAGTGTCTGAGTTAGTCTACATTCAATGGTCGTAAAACGAACACGACAAAAGACCAAAAGCGTCGTGTCGAAACGTATTAAGTTTTTTTTTTTTTTTTTTCCAAATCCAATTTTACACGGAAAGGGTATTTTTTATACCTACTCCATTTCCAACCATAACTTGTACCGGCCATGCTCTCCCATTCCTTGAATTTATCCCGCATTTTCCAAATATTTATCAACTCCAATTGCAATAACATTCAACATTAAATATTTCAATTTTATTGATTTATATAATTAATTATTTAAAGTTTAAATATGTCAATTTGATATGTATATGATTTTTTTATTTTTATTTTGTAATTATTTACGTAAACAATCAACGACTCAGATAAAGTGTAGTTTAGGTACTATAAATAATTTAAATTTTTTTAAAAATAGTAAATTAATATTATTAAAATTCAGATATTTAATTATAAAAATAACTAAAACTAAGTATCAAATGTGACATGTATTTTAAATTTCATTCATAATATCTCTAGCCAAATGCAGCAAACCCCTTCCATTCCTCCACATCTTTTTTCTTTTTTACCCCAAGTTAACATAATTAAGTCTGTTAATAAATATTAATAGGCATCAATTTAAAAGCCTTAAAAAGATTATTTTTCAAATATTAATTGCACACTTCATAAAAAACAAGTACGTGAGAAAGTGAAAATTTTTCTTCTTATTACTCAGCACATTAGCGCACCCATTAACAATTTCCTAATTATCTATACATAAAGTTTAGGAAATTCCACACAAAGCAAAATTAATATACTTGGTCCTAGTAAGCGAAAGCCAACCGCCAATGAAACAATCTCTCTCTCTCTCTCTCTTTTTCTCTTTTATTATTATTTTTTTTAATTTATCAAAATTTTGCGTGCGTACAGGTTGGATAACAATATTAAGAGTCAGATTAGATTGTTTTCTTCTTTTACTTTCTATTTGTTTATTGCAACCTAATAATTATCGTAAATTTGACTTAGTATGTTGTTGTGGCTAATTGAAGGTGGTCTTTGAATACTATCTTATTTTATCGACATTTTGTATAATTGGAAATGACATATAGCAATATATATATAATTTTGATGGCATGTTTGATTAGTAGAATAAAATAAAGTAGGGATTTACAATTTATAGGAATATAGAATAGTGAAGTAAAGTAGAGTACTTTGTTTGATTGAACTTAAAATAAAATTAATAATAAATTAGAAATATAATAAAAATTATCAATATATCCTTGCACTAATCCAAGATTAAAATATTAGATTGTTAAGATATAGTCTTTTATATAGAGTATGTAATCATATAAAAAAATCAAGAAATACCTACTCCTTAGACTTATAATGAAATTATAATTTTTTATTTAATAACAATAAGAATTTCATAGGGTAGTTATTATCCAATCAAAGTAATAACTTTGCAATTAAGGAATAGTTATTTTATTTCACCAGTGAAGTTAATCATATGTGCTTTATAGTAATTATAGATAATTTATGATATTTTGTTAGCTTAATTGGCCTAACCCCATTTATTATGAAGATATTTTAGCCCTCTACATATTCTTATGACGATTAAAGATGTATATTGTAATAATTGTAGAAACTTAGGCTAAATCATAAGAATATGGTAACATTATTTAGAGAAAGTATAATTGGAATCATTTAGTTCTTGCAATTAGTGGTTATTTTGATAATTGAAGGATTGATAAGAGTTAAAGAAAGGACTGTGAGGTTAGAAATTCGACCTAAGATATCCCGAGTCAAGGCTTTAATAAAAGAAGTTAACGAAGTGGGAATAAGGGTAAACATGTCCAACCACAATGAGAAATAGATAACCACATATCAAATTCAACTGACTAGATTGGTGATTTTGTTGATTGAATTGCATAGCTAGCAAAACAAATAACCATATTTAGTACTTGGTTGACTACTTTGTGTCATCTAAGCATTATTTGGTCAACTTAATTTTGCTTGTGAACTAGGTGTTCCTCATGTTTTAAGAATCAAATACATAAAGTAAAGTGGCTACTCAATTAAGTGCAGAATCACAACATGGGGTAAACAGGACAATAATGTAGCTAGCTACTTTTTTATAAGTTGAGCCTTCTAGAGAGAAGTTATATGAAACACTACTATAGACATTATTGTATGCTGGTTAACTAATGACTAATATGAGTGGTGAATCTTGTCTAAGACAAAATGACTCTTTGATGTTAGAGATTAGAGGATCCATTATGACTAGTTGACTACTATGGCTACACCAAATGGTATGGGAGTGCAAATGATGAAAAGTGCAACCTATGGCTTTGAGTTATAGTAGACTATAGCTTAGAGTTATGAGAATTTTGCATTTCTAGCTAACTGATATTTTGATACTTATTTGGCGAATATTATCTTTAGGATTTCCCTTTGATTTTATCAATGTTATGAATTTTGAGTTTCAACTATTGATGGGTATTTCGAGAGTTTAGAAAATGAAATTATTTATTATATTATTTATTGTAGATTATAATGACAGGTCTTTAAGTCATGCATATCCTTACTAAATATAGCAATATGTGGTGGAGTTGTTGCATTTCAACAGTCTCAAAGCGTAATGGCTTTAGGTAGTATTAGAGCTTAGGTTTATAATATTTTAAGAACATAGAAAATTAATCTTTAGGATAGTGAGATGAAGAATGTGATAGTATTGGCTTAGGTCTTTGTCATTATTTTGTTCTATGGAACTTGAATTACATATTCATATTTATGTGTAGAATATTAAGAATGCAAGTATATGTAATAGATGTATTGAATTACATGTACTATTTATGTTGTGGAGAAATAGGTGGATTACTTTTATTGAATTTGGTCAACAAAAATGCTTATTTCACCTTGTTTTCCCCTTTTTATTTCACATGCATTAAAAAAAAATTGTTAAAAGAGTGTATAAATGTTAATAACCTTGCTATTGATGAGGATAAACACCTAAAAACTCATCAACCACAATAAGAGTCAAGAAAGTTCTATAATAGTTAAGATTAAATGGTTTCCTAATTTGGTCTAGACTTTAGTAGGCCTAATTTAGGGACAGTTGCAATAGATGCCTCACAATTTCTAGGTTATGCAAGAGAACATCACATTGGTGCAACAAAATGGCCATAATTGGAAGGCTTAGCTTAATGAAGGAGATTAGTCTAATGCTTTGCTTAGACTAATAGGATTTGCTTATCAAGTGTAGCCATTAGAGTTGCAACGTTAGAGCCATTAAAGGTTGGGGAGTGAATTAGGGAGATGGAGAAGGCATTTGCAACATATGATGTGCTTGGAGACAAGAATTTGCTTATATAATATTGATGGTAAGCGTTGTTGCTCTAACTTGTTGAAAGTAGTATGGAGGTTGATAGTTCAGTAAGTAATTTGAGAGGTTTTCAAGTATACTTCCTTTAGAAAGTATTTTCTAAATTGCCTATGCCAAAAAAATGTTGGGGAAAATGTAAAAAATACTCTTAAACTTTGACTTAAATGCGAATACACCTCCTAAACTTTCAAATATTAGAATCACCCCCTTAACTTTAATAAATTGGCAAATAACCTCCCAAAATTGTAAATAACCTCCCTAAACTTTGACTTTCGTGTGGAATATCCCTTTGAACTTATTAAAATGTGCTCTAACACCCCTAAACTTTTATCTTAGTGTGTTTTTTTTTTAAACTAAAAAAGTAAGTGCCCTTTATGTTGCCAAGTTATTAAAGTTTACAGGAGTGATTTACAACATTTGAAAGTGTATGGAGTAAATTCACACCTAGGTCAAAATTTAGGAGGATTATTTGCAATTTCCCTAAAAATATTAGTAGATTTATTAAATCTAAAATAAAGGAGTTTATTAGTATAGTATGAACTAGTTTGTTAAGTTTACTATGAAAATTGATAGCAAACTTATATGTTTAGTAACTCAAGTAAAAAGTGGAAATAGGTAAAAAAAAAAAAAATTGGAAACATTTTCATTTTAAAGTCTACATCTTTTCTCTCCAAAGTTAGAGAGAAATGGATAGCAATAAGATGTAATTATAAAATCATCCTCTATAGCAATCTTTGCAAAATAACAATAAAAGTAATTTTGTTCAATACTAACTTCATTTTCTTTCTTTCTTTCTTTCTTTCTTTTTCTTTTTTATGTATGTTACTAAAGACAAAATAAAGATTATACTTCATTCCATGTCTATTCTTTTCTTTTCTTTTTACTCGTTTTTCTTTTATCAAAAATTGCTAAATGCTGTGGAAATCGAGACAAGAAGAGAGAAAGAGTAATGTCATTCAAGAGCCAACATGAAATCTAGCCTATACATTAGCTATTGTGTTAGCATGGTTGAACCTTGGATTGAATTTATTTTATAATGGAAAATTGTATGAAGTAGATTCGTTTTAGATATATATTGAAAAATTTAATGAAACCTATACAAATCACCATAGGCAATTCAGAATTTTGTAAAAATACAAGAACATCATATAGAAAGAAAAATGATAAAGAATTAGAACCACTTTGGTCATGTGTCTATGTGTACAATCAAAACTAGAGGAAAGTAGAAAGAGGAGCACCTAGTTTAGTGATTTTATTATAGAAACATATAAATCAAGTGCTCAAATGGATTAGATACCCAAACAACTTACTGAAAAAGAAAAGAAGATGATAATGACATTTAAGTTAGACATGAGAAACTTAAAAAGAATTAAAAAACACACAATACATGGACTTCACAACAAAAGTACATCTAAGGTGTAAATTCACAATAGCAACAGATCCACATGCCCAGCTTAGTTCCGCCATCAAATCAAACTCTAAGCCCAAATTTTGCTCACATAACCTGGATTCCATTCTCTCTCTCTCTCTTTTTGTTTAATTTATGCTTTTCACATTTCACTGATCATATGTTGCCAAGTCATCACTGGAGTTGTAAAGATCATGTATCAAGCTTACACGTGAAAGAGGATGTCATCGTTGTCCATTCGCGTGATACAGACTCATATGGACTAGAAAAAATTATATTAATAAGGCTAATAAAAAAGTTTAATGGTGTTCCGTGGATTTATTATTAATAGGTTTTATAAAAAAAGAAGGTTTTATATCATTTTATATATTTGCTTTTTTATAAAACATGTAAATAATTTTAAAAAAGTATGATAAATTTTTATTTTTTATTCTGAATATATACTTTTAAAAACACCATTAATGAGGTCCAAAATAAATGTACTTATTAAGATCATTGCAACTTATTAGTATAAATATTAATTTTAGATTAGATGATTTAAGTTTAATTTTTTTAATTGCAATTATTAAATATAAAAAAACTTTTCATTAAAATAAAATACGAGAAAGTAGAAGAGGGAGAGATGGTGTTAAGTAATGAGGCCACCTGTCATCCTAATCTCTTCCCACGGGAAGAAAACAGTTCCACAGCCCAAAGCCGACTTCTTGTCTTGATTGGACCACTGGTGATTAATATACAGACCCCAGATATGTCGCTATTCTCTTATGATTTTTTTTTTTTTTTAGGGGGGGCATGTAAGTCGAAGCATGTCCTAATTCCATATATAAAACGGCAACTAATGTCCCCAGCAACATTCATAAATGTTGATCCAATCCTTAGTTTTCTAAAATTTATGGTTTACTTATGACACTTCGCTTGTTAAAACAGATTCAACCATTACGAATTGATAAGACAGTATGTTCACAGCGTTGTGTCGTGGTCGAAGGCATCAAAGTCTGGTGATGATAACTACGAAATGGTATAATTGTTAGGTAGTAGGGGAAGGGTTAAATTACAGTATTTACATCATTTAAAAAAAATGTTAGCATATAGATTTTTTTTAATATATATAGTACAAGACAATTCTTTGTAATAGTATTAATTTTCATTATTTTTTAAAATAAACTTTATCCATTTAATTAGTTCCGATCGATGAAATATTAATTAAATTAACAAAAAACCTTAAAATCACATAATGAATTGACTTAAAACAATTGTTATAAGACAATGTATTTGAAAAGAAATTTCCTAATATCAATATTTCTTAAAGGATATAAGTAAAATATTTTATAAATTCATATCATAAGAAGTTTAAAAGAAAGAAGTAACAAAAGTAAAACAAGATATCATGAAGGCATCAAATCTATCTAGCTGCATACGATTCGATTTAGATTTAAATTTCACATGTCAAGGAAATCTACTCACATACATAGATCTAAAACTTACTATAAAACTCTCACTATAGGAATCTAAAGGCATAGGATTTAGCTAACCTTAGGGTAAGCCCTAAAACATTTAATATAAGTTACAGCTACAATAAGGATATTAAGCCAATAAAATAAAAAGACCCATAGAGGAAATTACAAAATATTTTACAACATTGAAATAAATACAAAATAAAAGCTATGATAAATGAAAAATCTATTAAAAGACAAGTTTTATCGATCGAACTATTGAATTGGCTTTTATGATAAGAAAATTTGATGAATCACACTTTGCGTTAGACAATTGTTCTTAACCATACACCTCAAAATCTTCTCTTTTTTCATTTAGATTTTCACATTAAAGCCACAAAGAATCTTTAGGTTATACTCAATAGACATGGTAGACTAAAACACTCAACGATTTAATACATCAATGTCTCGGCTAATTATTCGAATATGCTATCAACTCAAGTGTGTGAAAGAGAAATAGGAACCAACCACCTTTTGGTTACGTTCATAATTGGTCATGAAGGTGATTTGACTTTTAATTTTTATGGTTGTAATAGTTAGGATGATGAAAATTTGCATACCTTTTGAACAAATAAAAAGTTTTGTGCTAGTGATTTTTGAAACAGCCTTGCGACACTATAATTTATTTATTTACCCATCACAATACTATTGTTTGTTTGAAAGTACCATTGAGGATGTGCTTATTATTAGGTTAATGAGAGAACTCGTTTTATTTCAACTACTATTTTTTTCTGGAATTGAACAGTATACATATTCACCGACAAAACTATATCCTATTCTCATCAACTGAATTTCAAAAAAAAAGGAAAGTACTAATTTAAATCAAAAGGTCAAATCCTTGGTTCATGTTTAAAAAGGCAGACGGCTCAAACCGATAACTGTTTAGCCATGAATCACGTGGTACAATCTGCAGACATTAAAATTATAAAAGGCGAAGCACATTGAGCGATTGAGTACATAGCAATAAATGTACTGTCGGGTTCAGGTAAGAACGGAGACTTCCCCCTGGTGTACTTGGCATTTGACACTCCAAAAGGGTAAAAATCTCGCCCACTTTACCACACGATCGTACAAGACTTCCGAACCTAGGAGTTTTCAGTAAGTTGTATTTTAATTTTATTAATTAATAGCGTCTATTAATCACAATATTAATAGTTTTAAAGTACGTTCGAATTGTTTGTATTAATAAGTTTTAAAGTTAGTTTGAATTATTTATTTTTAATTTATATCTTATTCATATCTATTTAAAAATTAATGTTTAGATAAATTATTTTTTATTTTAAAATATGATTTAAACATTTAGTTTTTTTTTTAATTATATTTTTATTTTTTTTTTAATTTCAATCTCATCTAATTTTAAATAAATACTTATATTTAAATAAAAAAAATAAAACGAACTAAACAAACCATTAATTAATATGTTACGTTTTTAATTTTATTAATTGGTAGCATCTAAGAATTTGTTGATTGAGCTGCGTATGATTTAATTGGATTGCTCCCTACAACCGAAAACAATTAAAAGAAAGTCTGGAGAACAGCTCTAATGAACTGGCCAACCCAACCTACTCTCACGCGGATGCCCATGTTCAACCCGTTCATTACGTGCTGACTAGGTGGTCCATTACTCTGCCCTTTTTGGGGTTTAAATCACCAACACCACTTGAAAATATTGAATTTCTTTTTCTTTTTTTTTTTTGCCTAATACAAAGCAAAGTAATATTCATCTGAAATTGACATTAAATAACAAATAATTGATTAAAAATCTGTCATACAACTGAAAATAAGCAACAGTAAAAGACTGGTTCCAATTGTATGTACACCAATAAAATAATCAACCGCCAACCGCCAATTGACATTGACAAAACCAAAAAACCAGAAAAAAATTACTGTAATCCTATTATCTCCTACAACTTCTGATTGAACTAACAAGTAATGATTCACTTCACTATAGCGAAGTCTCTTAAGCTAATTCAAACTTCAAAGGCATCCAAAAACGCGGTTTCTTCGATGGATGTGGGCTCTCCACCTCCTGATCGTCCCCCGAATACCCGAAGCTCGCCGCGAACTCCGGCAACGCTGGGAGATTCAAGTCAAAAACCCGTTGGCTTTGACTAATCGTATTGGTTAGACTCGATCCCACACCTTCCGATGCGGTCACCGCCACCGTCACTCCGCTGTTGGCTCCGCCGCTCGCTGCAGCGCCGCCTTCGTAGTGGCACCGCTTGTGCCCTCCTAGAGCTTGTCCAGTAGAGAAACGCTTGTGGCAGATGGAGCACTCGTGAGTCTTGCCGGAGGAAGTGGTTGTGGTGGTGGATGTGGACTGCTCCTCGCCGCTGACGGTGGCGGCGTTCTTGCGGTGGCTGGCCTTGTGTCCTCCCAGTGCTTGGTAAGAAGGAAAGCCCTTGTTGCAGACGGTGCACTTGTAGCTCATGTTGGCGTCTGCTGAGGCGGTGATGGTTGCAGAAGGCTGTTGCGGTTTCAGTTGCGGCTGCTGTCCTGGTTCCGGTTGCGGCTGTTGAGGTGGCTCGGGAGTGGGCGAATTGCGGTCGAGGTTGTTGAAGTCGTCAGAGGCGGCTGTGGCTGTTGAGGGGGTCTTTCCGCGAGCGAGCATGATGAGGCAGAGAGCGAGATACTCTTCCTCGGTAGGGGAGGGGTGGGGACGCTTGGAGCGTTTGCGCTTGGTCCAGGGCTCCATGAAGTGAGAATTACTAAGGGAGTCTTCCATGTATTGGAAGGATGGTGTTGAGGTTGTCGGGGAATTGAGTGCTTCTAAGGCCATCGTAAATTCTATATATATATATGAATTCACGAGAACTGCTAATCAACACAAAAACTATGGGAGAACTTGGTTTGTAGAGAATGGAAAGAGAGAGAGAGAGAGAGAGAGAGAGAGAGAGTTGTGTTGGGTTGGGAAGTCTGAGCCTTTGTTTGGGAATGTGTGAATATGAGGAGAGTGAGGGAGTGAGGTGGAGGTATTTAAAGGGTGGGGGTGGGGGTGGGGGGGGGAGGGTACTGGGGGAAGTGAGGAAGTTGCGTGACATGTTGTTGGAAAGTTAGTGAAGTGGTGTGGTGGCTGTACCTATTAATTAAGAATTATTCATCCAATAAAAATTAAATTATAAAGAAGCACGTTTGTTATTTTGTTAATGTGGGAGTTAATTGAGTTTTTTCTTTTTGGTAAGTTTGTTTTTTTTTTTTTTTTAAAATAGATATCTTGGTGGGCAAGGAGGGGCGGAGTTGGAGTGAAGTCGGTCAAACGAAGACAGATAGAGGATGAGGTGTCGACCACTGGCTGCAAGAAACAGATAAAGGCAAGAAAAGAGAAAAGAAGAGGTGTTCAAAGAGTGTAGGTACGGGGAGGGGGAGACTACTTCCAAGTCAACGAGCGATGGCTAAATGCCAAGTTGCTATTCTAATTAAAAACGCGGAGTTGCTTAGTTTGGCTTACCAGCTTGTTACACCTTCCTTCCATACTCATATTCCTTTCCTTTTCTTTTCCCTACCCCCTTTAAGTATGAAAATACAGTGAACTTTTGTTCTTTTATCTTTCTATTTCCCATTTGGGTAATACTTTTCTTTATTTCTTGAAATCGTTTAATTATCTCCAATAACAAAAATCTTTTCACTTAATTATTTCATGTATTAAGGGAAAAAAAATAGACTTTTTTATAATAAATTGAAAAAAAAAGTCTAAGACTCAATTATTTCATGCTCTTAAAGAGGTCTAATAAAGATTTAATTTTTTAATTATAAAATGTTCATAATTCAATTAAAAGAACCCATAAACTGTATTGGGATTTCGTATGCATTGTAAAATGAAAATTAAAGCCATCTAGTATGACTAATAGAATGATGGATATATTTCAACAATAAATTTTAGAAGGTTATCGTTGAGTAAGATGCCTCAAATTAACTAGCGTAGCTTAAAACATATACAACGTGATTGATTTTTCAATTATTATGTATAAGCAATTGATTTTTTTTTTTTTTAGCTATTGTCGAGCTGGTCCATTCAAATTTATTTATTTTTTTTCACCCTAAAGGACCTTAGTAAGTATAGATGAGTGCGAAACAAAATAACTATCATGGTTTTGGTGGCTGATAATTTTATAAAATATAGTTCTTCTACAACTCCAATTTTCCATTAGTATTTCTACACTTAACCTAACTTTCTTTTCAAACAAAAACAATAAACAAGGTCAAATTATGTTATATTTCAGCAAAGTATACATATAAATACGCATCCTATTAAATTTTATGGGGAAGCAGATATTGCATAAAGAATTATATAATAAAGCTTGTAATAATAAATCATAACATATATGGCAATTAGTACATCACAATCTCTAACTTATATGATAATTAATCCGGCCTTAACTAGTGGTTGATTGAAGTTATCGCCAAGTGGAAAACCTAACTTGACAAATTGAAAAGGTAGCCTTTTTTCTCTTTTCAGGCAAAATATTCAAAGGAGGTTAGGGCTCCAAATCAAGGGCAAATGCTGAGTATCAATTACTTTAATTAAATCCAAAGATAATATCACATGGGTTTTGTATTTTCCGTAGTGTGGTGGGCAAACTATTGTTATCTAGTGGAGTGTAAGGCGGTGTAGTGGGGGTCATTTCGCTTTTATTCCACGACTTACAAGGGATGCCACACACACACACATATACACCCACAAAAAAGCTACACCTCACTAGTGGGCTAGATTGTTCTCAACTATACTATATACTTGTTTTATGGACTCGATCGGACAATAGCTTTTTGGTTGCCATTCAAAATTTTTATTTTCAATTCATGTAAATACTATATTCCTAACATATTCTTATTCCTATCTATCTTATTAAAATGGACGCACATCACTTTTCAAGAGGCGGTTTTCACCTTTTTAAGAGCACCAGTTAATGAAGTAGACTGTCCCCTTTGGATAATGCAAAGCCTAGAAGAATATAGATGAAATTCCATGACTACCCGCATGAAAAAATGAAAATACATATTGGATGCATTTTTGTGATGTGACCCACTTTTTCTAACACTTGTGTAATTTATTGAAATTGCACAGCTTGCAGTCCGTAGTCGTCGGACAAAAAAGAAAGCAAAATGCATACTTTATTTAAAAAAAAATCCTAAATGAAAGAATGTATTCTTTAGTCTGATTTAGATATATGTGTAATTTAGAGTTATATTGAGGAAATAAGTACGTATCACGCTTTTGTAATTTAGTGTATAAGAAGATAAATCACGGGTCATTAAATTGCCAATTGTTAGAGTATAAGTCACGTGTCCGTAATTTAGTGTATATTTATCCCATGGTTTTATGATATATGATTTTAGTTTATAGTACTTTATCCAGAGAGACGTCCCTATCGGTAATCGATAGTTGCTTAAGCTTTTGGTTTTTGTTTCTGTGAAGAAACTTGCATGATTTGGCTATACGAATGGTCAAATTTCACCTTTCTAGTTTAGAAAATAAGATTAAAAAGAATATAGAAATTGATAATTCTATGTAAATCAATAAATTTCCATGCAATTCCACGCCGGACATCTCGTGAAAATGAAACGAATATTGAAGACAAGTAAACCAAGAAGATTAGTACGATGACCTAAATTGCAAAATTTTAGGACGCCATTTTGCCGTCTATAATACTTTTCATGAAAAAGCACAGTGATATATAGTAGAGCTCACATCACACTGAGGTTCTAGTAATAAGTACAGCGACGCCTTCGAGAAGAACCCAATATTGAAGAGAAGTTTCAAACTGTCGATCTGCTTTGTCTTAGTTTTGGGTAATTTGGACAAATAAGTGATGAGTTGGTGTTTGGTTAGGAATTTTCTTCGTTGTCTTGGCTATCCAAAAGAGCAGAAGATACGCGAAGAGTCCACACGACATCGCACGTAGTCATCACCACCCGTCAAGTTTTATGTTCATGTCCTGTTTCATCATACTTCATGGTATACGTCGACCCTTTCGGTCATTTAAAGGGGCGGTTTAAAGTGGTAGATGCCCTTCCACACCAAGATTGAAGATTCTTTCTATCTCTTTAGACTTCAAAACCCTCTCTCTCTCTCTCTCTCTCTCAATTCCATTTTGTAAGCCTATATGTCATCAACCCATTTGCCTATGGTCGATCAACTAGAGTTAGTTAGATATTAATTTAATGAATCTTGATTTAATTATACTTTATATGTGGACAATGTTTTAATGAAAATTAAAGTGACCATTATCATGATAACTTCATGATATGTTGCACGTGGATTTACTCACTCATGCCTGTTGACATTTTTGTTAACTTGTATAAGGAGGAATTGGCCATTGTTGTGATAAGCTCATGATGACGACACCGTTAATGTGAAACTTAAAAAAAAAAAAGAAGTCTTTATGATGACAATTTTCAACAATAAATTATAATTTTAGGAAATTTGTAATTTGATGATTTGATCTTTGAGTTTAATGGATTTACGGGGCAGGAACAAATTCAATATAAAATTTTCCACGAATATTGAGGAAAATGTACGAGGCTTAATATTTCAGCTTTGAATACCGGTGGTTTTGACCCCAAAACGAAAAGTCAAATTTTACATCAGACCGACTTTCGAGAAGACAAAGGAAGAGGAAAAATAAATAAATTGGTATATACCTAAAACCTACTGCGAAGAAAATAAAGTTCCCAACGACAACCCCGTAATTTCGGTGAAGAGGCGATCATAAAATGAACTTTACCTAAGAGTTGCTGCAAAAGTAACTACCGACTTCCATATCTAGTCATGAAACCATAAATACTGTCCCACAGTAAACGATTTCATAATGTGTGCAGCAAGAATGTGTCATAAATTTCCGAACAATCAATCCAGTAGGATTTGTATCATTTCAAATTATCTTCTTTGAAAGTTTTTTAAATTATTCTTCCTAAGATTATGTAATGTGTAGTCAATAATTATCATGATGATATCATCATGATGTTTCAAGAATCAAACAATTTAAACGATTAATTTATAAATTAAGAAAAAATTAAAGAAAATAATTTTACAACATCCATTTTTGTAAATCTAAATTATTACATACTATTAAGTATAAAGATGTAATTGAAGTAGGTTTGGGATGGATTTTGTAAAATCCTAACTTGTTCCTACAGGTTTAATTTTTTTCAAAACTCGATAAAAACTCATCTTATAGGGTTAAGAACAATCCTATAAGATTAGGTTGGGGTTTTATAAAATTCAAGTAAGATAAGGAGAAAGTGAAGTAAAAAATAATTATAATAGAGTTAAAGTTATATTTATTAGTTTATATATAAATAAAATTTAAAAATTAATAACTTGTTTGCTTTGCTAAATAGAATATATTTATAATATAATAGTTATTACTAGAGAATAGAATAGGCGGTGAATTGATATAAAGATATTTACTTGAATGTAATGGAATTGATATTACATTATTTATTTAAGGAAATAAAAGAAAAAATAAGGATGAAATAATAAATAGAATAAAGAAAATACCCTTGAATATTGACAAACAATATTGAAGCCCCAAATTGGATTACGTCTTCAAAAAACCGTAATCTCGAGTTGGCATCCACAAGCAACTACCCAAATGTATCCAACAAACGTGTTATTGTAAATTTCTCCTATTGCAAGTGACATTCGAATAAATTTGCTATTGAAATTTTTTTCAACCATACAAAATATCGATTGGTCGTGTAAAGCATTGTTAAGTACAATTTACACATTGGTTATGGAAATACCGATTCATGCATTTCCCACTATTGGGAGCATCATAAATAAGTCACATTTTCATAATACATCATCATCCTGGCCATTATTGTTACCAAAGATATCATCTTCATCAACATAATCATAACTATTGCTCTTATATGTTTCCACACTTGAATCAAATATTAAATCAAAACCAAAAGAAGCACCATCACTACTAGTATTAGTATTACCCGTTGATCTACAAAAGATATAGGCATAATCATCATCGGCTCCAAAATTTTGATTGGTCTTACATTGAAGAAAGTCAAAGGAAACATTATCACGAGGGGAATTGAAATTTTTTGAGGTTATGGGTCATTTGGATGAAACCAGTGTTTGAGGGAAGGAAAAAAAGGAACCTAAGGAAGAACATTGGAAAAAAAAAAAAATGCAAAATAGATACAAAACAAGAGGACGGTGGAGAGAACAGCTATAAATTCCCTTCACTCTTCCTAAATACAAAACAAGAGGACCTAAAAATCCCCATAGATTCCAGCAACAACTTTGGAAAAAAAAAAACCATCTCCGAATGCTTATTCTACAATACAATTCCTACTACGGCGAAGTAAACGGGATATAAATGCATTGTATAATCTTAAATTAGTATAAAACATATATGTTATATAAATTAAGAATAAATATTATAATTTATATATTATTTTTTATTAAATTGAGTTTTCTATTAATTTTTTTTGAAGTTTTAAAATTCGAATCTAAATCTAATAGGGTTATAATGAGTCCCTAATTAAATAAGGATGGGGTAGCATAACACATGTGCTCATCATACACATGCTAGCATGCTTAAAGAACTGTTATAATTTCATTACAGCATTGTTTCACATGGACTTTTTAACTACTTTTAAAATCGGATATATCCCAATTGATGCCATCTTTATTTAGCTGAATAAGGAGATGATGAGATACTACTTTTCCCCTCATTGCCTTAAATAACAACTAATGCATTTAGTTGCATCCTAATCCATAGAATTGCTTTTCTACGGGATATAAAACATTGCGTTTATATAATGGCTACTCGTTGTTATTACATACTTGTTTTTTACAAGACAAATTTCAACATGAGAGTCCAATACCATTCTTCTCCTCAACTATCTCTGCCATCGATTGCGTCCACGCCACCACTAGTCACCACACCAATTATGTCTAGTGCAACCAACTTACGCACAAACCTTGTATGACCTAGGTTGCGCTCCAATTATGTGACAATGACCTGGGTCGTGTCATCCTCTTTATGCGACCAAAAACCATGAGCTAACGTTGTATCTTCTTAATCGGACTCGGTTTTCACCGACTTATGTGACCTGCAGATTGCACTCAATATGCGGCTTGCTATTTACCCCACGCCTTATGCCAAAACATGCCCGCGTAGGACCCTCTTGAGTCTTGATACAACCTAGGTTGCGCTTTCAGTTGCGACTTGGTTTGCAAGATTATCGTGTGAATTCCTTTTCTCTTTTATTTACCTTTTCATTTCCAGCTATACTTTTTTTTTTTTTTTATAAATATTTTTGTGGATTATATTGGTAGTATGATATTATATTGGAGTAAAACCTCACATAAATTATAAGAGAGAATTAATAGTGATTTATAAAGTTAAGGAAGAGAAATCAAGTCAACATTATCTAAGAACTTTTCAATTAAGTGGTAGAAAACATTCATTATTCACTTGTTAACTCTACTATTAATTAAGTTCTGATTATAATACTATAAATAGTATTAAAATTAACCTCCCAGCAATAGGTGTATAATTTAAGATGAATCAAATTAGGAATTAGTCGGCCTATTTGACTCAATCTAAAGAATTGTGGTGATAGTTGGTGTTAGAAGAGTATTTCTCATTTTTCTTTTTTTACTTGTGGCTCTAAATAATGGAATAAGGTGGGAGTCCTTGTCCCATGGAGTAGCAATTCTTATCGAACAGGAATTAAAAAAGAATATTTTCTCCGAAGGTTAGTTTGAAAAGATAACGATTTGCTTAACATGGTAACTAAAGCAAGTTCAACATGTGGCACGAACTCAACCAATCTTTCAATTTCATTAGCAATACTTACAGTTATTCTATTCTTCTCCTCTATATTATGTGTTATATGGAATATATAGTGAATGCAGTATAAGTATTGTGAAAGTGCTGCGGAAGCATACTTATCAAAACTGATCGTAAAAAGTAGCATCATCAATTTATCATAATTGTCCTTGATTAAGACTTTTATGTCGATTTTTATTAGAATACATTATAGTTAATTAATTCTCGCAGCACGCCTTTATGACAAAAGCTTTGGGCCACCAATCCTTCAAATATAATTAAAGAATGCGTACTTGATTGGGGGAGTTTCACCGCCGTGAAGTCATTGCTTACTCCATGATCATTGTTGTCATTTCTAGTTCCTCGCTTGTGTACGTATCTTACCACCTCTAGGTGGCTTTGTTTGGTGTGAAAGTTAGGAATGGTTACCTCTGGGCCTCTTGCTTCCATGGTCCTATATGGTTTTGTTCTAGTTAAAAATTCTCTTGCTTCTATTTTGAAGGGGATACGTGGATTACTTGGTTCCTTTTGATCGTTACCCTGACGTAGAGGTGATTTGTAAATATGTAAGTATTTCATAATAAATTATTACGTAGCATAGCTTTTCCTGGGTAAATTCTGTGGCTTTAGCCCTCGAGAAAAGGACAACTTTATGGCCTGAAAACTAAAAGCTAATTTTATAGGTAATCTCGACGCCTACTTCGTCTCTCAACTGCCCCAAGCCTTAAGTCAAGTCCCATTAAGATTAACTACTAAGGACTGTGTATAAGGTCAACTACCATCCCCGGCTTTGGACAAATTTATACTGCTACACGTCAGATCCACCGGTCTCTAGACGAGTATTTTCAGTTTCTCATTATAATTAATACACAAATAAGCCTTTTATTATAATTAAAGTGATCTGAGTAAAAGATCTGAATAAAATTTTTTAGAGTGATAAATCCTCAAATAAATATCACTCTTTTTTAATTCTTTTTATTTAAACAGATCGACTAAACTTTTTCTCTCGTTCCACTTTCTACAAAAGATCTAGAACAGAAAAAGGAAGAAAAACGCAAACACAAACTCTTTATCTTAGACTATGCCAACACCCCATTTACCGTAGGGCACCATGCACGATTTTCTCGAGGAAATTTAAGGTGAAGATATGACCTTTTCTATTTGCCCAATGTTTTTTCCTTCTCCTATTTTTCCCATGCTTGTGTAGGTTTCATTTGAGCAAAAGGACAAAGAGCACTCAATGTGTGTAGCTTGTAGGTTGTATGGCTTTGGCTTGTGAAGTTTGGCAATCGAGGACAATTTCCACGTATCATTGCTCGCATGCCAAGGTCCATGCCCCGGTAAATCTAATTTAGAAACTACCTTAGAAACTTAACTTAAATATGAAATTAGGGTTGGCAAATTGAAGTTTAGAGGTTTATAATTAGGAGCACATGACTGTAATCTTTCATATTTTTGCTTGGTCATTGATTTGAGGAAATAAGAAGGTTAATTAACTTTTATTGGTCTAAAATAAACAAAAGAGGGAACAATTTAACAATAAGTTTAATCACTATTTTGGATGTAAGTTTGATCTATATTTAGAGTTTATATGATAAATAACTGAATTTTTGAGGTAGTTTTGGTGTCAGGGACTTATTGAAGATGCCTTAAGTCAAATCTCTATGGTCAAGGAAGATTTTACTAAAATGGCTACTTAGACAATCAAACACACCCTAATATGATTGATAATCTTTGATGGGGTTAACTACTTGCCCATATGTTTGACCCACTTTAGATTTGTGGGAGTTTGGCAGACCACTTTGAGCTACGCCTAACCACCTTTACCTTTTAAGCAACTTATGCCTTGGGATGGTGATTTTTTTAGTACAATTAATATATATGTTTCTAATCTTTAAATGTAATTTTTAGGTGTTAATTTCATGTTGATTCAAGTGAAGCTTTGTGAGCAAAACCTAGGTAAGTAGGTGGTTTATACTTTCTTTGTGCTCATAGATATTTAGAAAACAATTAACCCATAATTTTGTAATGTTGTTTGTGTGTATAAAAAACAATCAACCCATAATTTTGTAGTGTTGTTTGTGCATACACTTAGGTTGATAACCACTACAAATAAGTGAATTATGAATGACATGTTCGCTAGTTTCACGGAACACATGATCAAGATGAAGTGGCTAGTACTTAAGCATTGAGGCAAATCAAACACTTGGGATAAGTGGGTCATCAATATGGTAAAACTGCAATTAATATGAGTCAAGAAACCTAGAGAGAAGCTATTGAGGGGTGCAACAATACATAGGTAGTTAATTGAACTAACAATTTCTAACATAGGCAATGATTTTAATATAAAAAATTTTTAGTATAGTATATTGTTATGGATATCAGATGACATCATGTGTTGGCTTAAGACACTAATGTTGTTGCTTGCTGTATTACTGGTGCCCACTTGGATAAGATAACTAACCAAGATTGTATATGTTGTTTGCTATTGTTATTGCATTAGCATATGTTTAACAGTTGTGCATGTGTTTTGACAACCATATGCACTAATAAGCCATGTTTCCTTACTAAGTTTTATAACTCACCGAAGTTTAAAACTTTCAACTTTTTAGATACAAATGTTTGTGATGAGGATAACTGTTATGAGTTATGATATGATATATCGATTGGTGATGGTGGATATGCCAATAACTCTATTGATGGCTATAACTTTTAGTACAACTTAGTATAGTGATTAAATTAAGGATGAACTCATAGCTTTTATTTATATTTTAAAGATAATTTTATGGAATTATTTAGTTTTATAGATCTCTTCTTATTGACTTATTGAACTTATATGATAAATGTAAGCTTTAAACTATATGGAGATTTTATATACACATTCATCTGTTGATTTTAGTAAATATGGTTTTCAACACCATGTATGCTCCTATGACATGTAGGAATATGCAACAAAGCGATCACTTTTCATGAATCACATAACATGATAGTTTAAAATATTATCAAAACATAAGTTTATGATCCTTAAAATACTTAGGAGTTGATCTATTGGGTATGGGAAAGAGTGTAGATCAAAATAGATTAGGTCTTGACTTTCAAAAGAGTAATTCATATTTTTAATCACTGTAAAAATTGACAGAACTTATTATGCATGATTATTGGATTACATGGGTTGCTTATTGGGATAACATGCTCGATTGGGCTTTAGTAAGTTCCCTTGACCTGGCCTACTAGTATTTGCTAAATCACCTAAGCACTAGAAAATAGTGCTGCATTTTTGGAATTTTCCTTCTATCAATATTATGCTAAATGGGAGATTTTAGTTGGACATTTTTTAGATTAAATATAATAGAATTATAGAATGTAGTAAATGGTATCCCTCTCTTTTTGGCTTAGTGACTGTGTGTAGAAAGTGTCTAAGAGTGTGAGAGGTATTGCTGATCGTGCCGCTGAAAGGCAAGAACCAAAACTCCTTCATTTTACGAAAATTGAAATTTATCATATATTTTAAGATTAATTATACATTTTATGATGAAGCAAGTAATATAATATATATATATATATATATATATATTAAATCTGGGTTATTAGTAATGTTCATATTTTCTTATTTATAATCCATTAAATGGAAGGGGAAAACAAATATTTCCTTGACTGTTACCTCGAGGTTAAATCCTTAAATTTATAGTCTTAATTATATGCTATTACATGTGGCATAGCTTTTGCAAGTGATTTTTCTAGGTTTAGGCCTTTAAAAAAAGTTAACTTTAAGGCACTGAGAACTAAAAGCATCACAAAATGAATATGCTAATTTTATAGATAATCTATTCATAATTTTAAGGATTCTATTTAGTATTTTTAAATAATATATTAATATTTAAAAAAAAAATTTATTTTATCTTTAAGATTCTTAAACAAAAATTCTTAACATATAATAATATTATTTATAAATCTATAATAAAAAAAATATATGAACTAATACAAAAAATTAAAAAAAAAAATTGACCTTTTGATATCCTTACACACCCAAAAAGTTGAAAAACCAATCAGTGGTCTTATCTTAACCAAGGAAAAGCACGCCAAAAACCGGCGTTGAAGATGGCCTTAAAGGCTTATTTCATCTGACAACTGCCTTTATCCTTAAGTCAAGCCCCATTAATTATTGAGGATTAACTATAAGGTCAACTACTTTTTATTTCCAATCAACTACTATCCCGTCTTTTGGGCATATTAATGCTTCCATATGTTAGATCCGACTGTCCATGAACGTGCATTTTTCAGTTCCCATTATGCTTAATAACACAAAATCCCCTCGTCAAATCCTCATAGTTTAATAGCGTAAGCTGATTTTTCTTTAGAATTAATTAATTTTGAATTCTTCTTTCTTATTATAGTTATTTAAAAGAAAAGCACGAAAAACCTTTTTATTAGATATTATGATGGCCTTCGTTAATTTCTTTTAGAATAGGAAATTATAGTTTGGTCATCAAACTTCTGTTTTTTAATACTTTAGAGCGTTGAAAACTAAATGAATTCTCTTCAATAATCATCATTGCAGTTGGGCTTAATCTAATTACAAAGTTTTTTTCGATAAAACCAAATTGCAAAGCTTTGAGAGGTAATTTGCACTATTCAAAGTTGGGAAGCTTATACACATTTTGCAAAATTAATCGAACTTCTTTGCATTAGCTATTAACATTCAGTTAGTGGGTTCTTAACTTGCTTAAATACTTCAAATACCTTGAACTCCTTTTTTTTTTTTTTTTTAACAAAAGATGAGTTTTGTCCGATATAAAGAATATGTGTATTAATTAAACCGATTAATATAAGATAATCGATAAATAAAGATTTAAGAATATGAAAACCCAACTCAATGAATAAGCACATCTCTTAAAGCGTGAAAATACCCTACATATAAGATATATCATTATTCTTCCTAAAATACAAAACTTAATCAACCGACAAATACGATAAATTTTATTAAAGGGAACAATATAATCCCATATAAAGGGTGGATTAAAAAGAAAAAGAAAAATAATAAAATTATACAGAACTATGTGTTTTAAATATTATTGACAATCTAATATTGATACAACTGTAAAAATCTTCAAGCTAATCGGATTTAATATTAATAGTGGTATATCTGTGGATTATAGCAGCGATGGATGGGAAAAGGTTTAAATATGACAAAAACTGCGTCCTCTTACCATACATTAGAATTTGTTAACGAGTTTAGAGGTGGAGGCTTGGGTTTGGGAGTGTGAGAGGGAGATATGGCTCAATTAAGTAACTTAAATTATTAAATAATAAAAAATTGAAAGTAAATAAGACAATATCACTAAGATGTTTAATATGTAAATACTCCATTTTAGCCCTTTAATCATAACTAATGTTTTTTTTTTTATTTTTTTCAATTTTTTAGAAATGAAGGAAAAATAATCACAAAAAATAAAATAAATAGGAATAATACACCAATTTTGGAAAATAAAGGTAGAAATAACAATAAAAGACATTAAAGAATTTTTATAAAATTTTAGAATTTTAAAATAATATAAATAATAAAAATTGCCACGAGTATATACAATTTGCATGCAATAGAAAACTAAGAAATGGACTAGCCTAACGGGTTTAGTCGTTGGCCTCGTGCGCGCAGGGGGGAGGGGGTTTGGGTCAGGCCATAGGTTCGAAACTTGGGAGAGGAACTTTGTGCCATTTTGCAATTTTTTTCTTCTAGCTACCACGTGGCTGCACGCGATTGGGCGACATGAGTGCACGTGCCTGGCGCGCGTTCGTCTCCTACCTCAGTCCGAGATTGGCGTTGATGCAGGAGAAGTGGATACCGGCCGTTTTGATTTAATTTTTTGTACAAATCCAGTGGATTTTTAACTAAAATAAGCTAAATACCATCAAATTAACATCAATCTTAACAAAAATCAAAGATTAACACGAATAAAAAAAAATGGACGAGGATAGGTCTCAACGATGAAGGAGATTCGAGCTTATCAAGCTTGGTTTTGGGAGTTTATAAATAGGACTTGATGAGATGAGGTTCCACATGTAATCAAAAGACAAAAAAAAGTAGAAGAACACAAAAAAAACCCCTCATCGGAGTTCTCTCTCTCTTTCTCAAACCCTTGCTGACGACCTTCGAATCACCGCATTACGGTGGTTTTCAATGAAAACCACCATCAGCATTGGCTTCCCCACCTTCGGAAAGCTCGAAAGCACTTACCAATCGATGAAAAAGGCCACTGGAAAGCTGCTGTATACGTGACCCATTCCGACCCGCGAAACAGACCTAACCCGACTTGATTCGACCTAATATGATCCGACTCACGTCTAGGTTAGTCGGATCCCTCCTTTTTTTATTATTTATTTATTCATTTACTATTATAAAAATAAAAAATGAAATGAAAAAATAATAATAAAATAATTTTTTATTAGAATTAGGTTTAGAGTTTTAATATACGTCATTATAATTAATAGATAATTAATAAAAAAATTAATAAAATTTAGATTAATAATAAAAATTAAAAATTAATTATTAAAAATGATAAATATTTTTATCACTTAGAAAACTTCTTTTCATGAAATAAATGAATGAAAATAATTGATGTTTTTCAAAATTAGAAGTTTTAATTTTTTAGAAATTTCTTTAAATAAATTAAATAATAATAAACGTAAACTTGACATGTTTTTGTAATTAAAATTAACTAATCCAGTAAAGTTTTATAAAAAGCGAACTACGACCTATTCGATCCCAAATAGCGGGTACATAGACACCCTTATGGGGCAATTTTAAAAAGACTAAAAATATATATTTTTAATCATTATTAGTATAATCCTTACATCATTTTTTTCTAATATTTTTCTTTTATGCTAAAAAGGATATCATAACATAATTTAGGTTTCAGAAGTATAAGGTGGTAACTTTAGGGTTTTAATAAGATAGCCCTTGAGTTAAGAATCTCTGGTTTTTTCTTTCTTCTTCTTTTTCTTTTTATAAAAAATAAAAATAGGAGATTTCATAGACTAGTTGTTTAGATTAAAATTAATCCGCTCAATTAATTTTAATTCCATAATTTTTTCCCAACTTCAATTGGGTAGTGACTCTAAATAAATAATGAAATTCCTAGTTTAAGTCGATGATTTATATTGGATGACCATAGGATCTAATATGAATCGAATTAGGGAGACAATATAAAAATTTTAAATTAGACTCGATAGGATAGCAACTCCATTGGAGACTTCTAGTAGGCTAGCCACCTAAACCTTCTGAAACCATCATTTCTAGATATCTTTAATTAGCTCTTACATTGTGAAATATTGTTGGCACTAATGTTTGTATCTATTTCTTGATCCAGGGATTTAGTAAAGTTTAGTTTTATTATATCTCATTATTGCTATTAAGTTTCCATGCATGCAATCGTGTGATTAGATATGGTTAGACCCAAGTCGTCTTAGGACCCTAGGACGAGGGGTCATTGTGTAAGTTTCAGGTTAAGTGAAATAAGCACCACTCAGGGTCGATTAGACTATCCCACCCAATGCTTCGATATGGCTTGAGATCCATTTCTTCGAGAATGTGGGAGGCCATAGAGCTTGGGGACCTTTAGAACTCACCTACTTTGCATACATGAAGTCATGGGCTAGCAAATGATTAATGATGTAATTTCCTTTTTTTCTAGAGTTTAGATACATTTACCTATAAGAGAATTAATGATATTTTGTAAGAGATTCATTTGTAATTAGAAATTTTTATTATAATCCTGATAGATGGTCAGTGCTGTAATCGATTGTCTCTTTCGTAAGGAAATCTGGATCTATAAGCCTTTGGATCCAAAATTGGTACTGGACCATTAGTTCACCTTGTACAACCCTGAGGAGCAGGCTTTTATCCAGGGAAAAATAAGGCTCATCCCCTCACTAATGAAAATGGAGGGCAACTTGCCTTTGATCTGGGCTATCTCACACCTTTGGGAAATTAAACTCGCAGCTTTCTTTATTAGGCCATGGGAGATCATGCCAACCCTAGAGGAATATACTTAACTTTGGCAGGACCCTTCACTTGCTAATGGGGTGTATGTGCCAGATCTAGAAGCTGGGCCAGCTGGTATTTTCAGTAGACTTTTGGGAATTCGCAAGGCAATGATCAACCGAGGGTTGGGAAATAGCAATGGGTACTACCTTCGAATGGATGAATTGGAGGCTTGGTTCGTAGCTTGGTGTGATGTTGGGAGCAAGAAAGATATGTTATGTGGAGATCCTAAAAGTTACAAACAAAAGCGAGTTTATGTTTTCATCTTGACAGCATTTGCAATTATCCTTTTTCCTATTGAGATCTTTCACATCCACTATAGGGTTACGGAGTTAGTGTTTCAGTTCTTGGAAGGGAAATCTTATATTCCAGCCCTACTAGTTGAATAGATTTAGAATATGGATTTTGTAAAGAAGAAGGGTCATGGAATTCTTCGCTCAAACATCAACCTCATCTTAATCTGGTTTGTGAGCTATCTCAAGTGCTTTGGGTTGAACATGGTCAGGAAATCATTAGCCTAACAAGTAGATCTTGCAGATTCTTGCATAGAAAGGATGAAGTTGCCCGATGATCTTTCTAGCCATAGTTGGGTGAAAGTACTTAAAGGTTTCCGCGCTAACGACATTCTTTGTACCGCTAGGTGGAGCCGTTGCAATAAGGTTATCCTAACGTGCGAGAACTTTCAGGCTGTTCCATTAATTGGGCTCAATAGGTGCACAGGGTGTTATCCAAACTCAGTGGTCCGTCAATTTGGCACTATTCAAGACATAGTTTATAGGCTATCATTGGGAGGAATTACGTTCAAATACCAAGATTCAAGCATGTTAGTAGCTGAGAAAATCACTAAGCTAGCAGAAGTCAAAGCTCTATGGGAAGCTTATACTGAGAGCCCTAATATAGATCTCAGAGATCTAGATGGGGAAGTAGGTAAACACCGAGCTACAAGAGATTTTGTGATCAATGGAGAACCAACACCTATGCAGTGGAAGAAGAAGAAGTCTAGGAATTAGAAGGATAGACAAATATTGTTTCCTTTTCTTTTTTCAAAGTGCTGAACTCCAATTTTGCAATATTAATAAAATTTCAGTATTATTACATCATTAATCAAATGCTAGTCCTTTTCTTTTTGCATCCGTGTGAGCATCTTGTTTGCATATTTACTAAAAAATAATAACAATAAAGAAAAAGAATAAAGCCAAGAAAATTGAAAAGTTGCTAACAATAAGAGATCCTTTCAAGGTCCTAAAAGTTGCTTTTAAATGATTAGCTTAACCTAAAGCTCACAATCACTTACTTTGAACATAAAGCCAAAGACCTCTATAACCTGCTCTCAATTTGAAAGACCCCATTCACTTCAAAAGGTTTTCTTATATGTTGATTTAGCCTCGAAACACAAAACCTTCCAACTCTCTCCAATTTTAAGGGTTATACTTGAACTTTTTCTCCATCAAGAGTTATATAAAATAGATAAAGACAATTAATTTTGGGGCACATCTTCGAAGTGGCTATGGTCAATTACCAACGAGGGCATAAAGAAGACTATCCTAACTAGTTAAGTTTTTGGTAACTAACTTCCCGAGAGAGCCAAGTTAAGACTAAATCACTTGACAAGGGCACATAACTCCCATAGACATCATGAGACATGGTGAATATGGGCAAATATGGTAAAATGGAAGGATATCTCATTTTGTTCGAGTGGTTTAGGATGACAAGAGGCAAACCACATCCAAAACACTAACTCTTAAACACTAAAGAGTTAAGTGTTATTAATGTGAGGTTTTTGACTCATTCCTTAAAAGAGGTCTATCTTGAATTTGATACATTAATCAAAATAATGTTAGGCATTCATTTTTGCTATCCTAAACACAATAATCCTTTGCCAACCCCATTTGAACTTATATAAAAAAAGAGAGAGTTTCCAAATTTAACCATGTCTTGAACTACCCTACAATGGGATGATTAAGAAGATAAGGACATTAATCAAGAAAAAAAGAATTAACTAAATAGTGCTTGCCTTAGTTACAACAATTTAAGGGTAATTTTTGCCGTGGATAATTTATTTCTTTTAATGAAGAAAAGTCTACATTTTGAAAAAAAACACACATGACTCACAAGAGATGATCACTATTAGGCTCAAAAGAAAAGGAAAAAAGATGGAAAAAGAAAAAGAAAAAGAAAGAAAAGAAAAAGAAAAGAAATGAGAAAAGCCCAAGAATGTAGTTAAACCTATACACAATAAAAAAGCTCAATAATACTTGAAAATACTAAGGCCAAATACAAGAACCTTAACATTACAGTTCAAAGATATACCACCCTTCTTTGAAGACTTCTTCAAATAATTGAAAATAATTTATCTTAAGTAAAATTTACCAAGGCAAGTACTATTCTAGTTTTTTTACCTGTTAACTTAGGTTGAAATGATGATTCTTTCAAAATAGATCTTAACATTACTTTTCTGAAGCCCATAACTAAGAGCCTATATTACAAGTCCCAAAAAGGCCTAATAGATTGATCAAAGCATATTACTTACAAGAGAGACCATAATTTTTAGAATAAAAGTCAAGGGTGACATCTAAACCGAGAGATTGTAAGGAAGTCCTCTTAGATTAAACCAATTAAGAATGAGATATCTATTTCCAAATGAAATGAGGAAATTTAAAGTTATTCCTCATTGACGTTGTTTGACCCAAATTTTAAATATTGATGCCCCTAAGATGTAGATATAAGTATTAATTACAAGAAACCCATCAAGAGATGATTAACTAAACCAAGACACCACTTTTTCCAAGATTAAACCAAATCCTCCAAGCAAAATGAGGTAAAAGAGTAAGTAATTATTGAGTAATAGGATGGGCCTACCCTTTATTTGTATTTTTAGGAGCCCTTGTTATACTCTTTACTTATTAGCAATGCTTAAAAAAAAAAAAATTCTTTTAGAGAAGAAAGAGGAAAATTTTCAAAGTTTGCTAGAAAACACTTTGCCACCTTATCCTTTAGTTTCAAAAGAACATTTGTCTTGAAAATTTTTAGAAAAATTTTAGTTATCATTTGTTTAAAAGTCTTAAGTCATTCTAAATTTAGAGACTCTTGACCATTATCAGAAAAGTAAGATTCTCACTTAGGAATTCATTCCTACCATCGGTTAGTTAGCTCACAATGAGACACATTCCTAGATATCCTCTCTTAGGGTTGCAAGTCTAAAGAGACTCTTCTCACGATTAGATAGCCCACAATAGTATACTTCCCTAAACTTTCTCTCTCAGGGTTACAAGATTTAAAAGTCGCTTCCCACTATTAGTTAGTTAACCCATAATGGGGCACTTTCCTAAATAAAATCTCCTTTAAAGGTCACTATTCTGATAGGACGCTTCTTATTATCGATTAGTCAGCTCATAAGAGCATTTTTCTAAACAATATCTTTTTTAAGGTCGCTAGTTTAGTGAAACATTTCCTATCATCGATTAGTCAACTCATAAGAGTACTTTTCTATAAAATTTCTTCTTTAAGGTTGCTAGTCTTGTAAGACGCCTCTTATTATCAATTAGCTAGCTCATAAGAGCGCTTTCCTAAACAATCTCTTCTTTAAGGTTACTAGTCTTGTAAAACGCTTTCTATTATCAGTTAGTTAGCTCATAAAAGCACTTTTCTAGATAATTTCCTTTTTTTAAGGTTGCTAGTTTGGTAAGATGTTTCCTATCATCGATTAATCAGCTCATAAGAGCACTTTTCTATAAAATTCTTTCCTTGAGGTTGCTAGTCTTGTAAGACGCTTCCTATTATAAGTTAGTTAGCCCATAAGAGCGCTTTCCTAAATAATCTCTTCTTCAAGGTTGCTAGTCTTGTAAGACGCTTCCTATTATCAACACACATTCCTAAACAATCTTTATTTAAGGTTGTTAGTCTAATGAGATGCTTCCTATCATCGAGTAGTCAGCTCATAAGAGTATTTTTCTAGATGATCTCTCCCTCCAGGTTACTAGTTTGGTGGGATGTTTCTTTGTCTAAGGCTACTTCCTAAAGAGTATTAATCATCTTAAAGTGATCATTTTTTTTACAACATGGGATCATTAGCTCATGAAGTATTTTCCCTACTCAAACAGATAATTAAACAACTTCCTAGTAGAACCAGGTTCAGATAGCCAGCCAACTATGATGTTATCTATCTGGTCTATTAGGTAAAAATGGTGTCTTTATTATCTTTTTAGTTAATTTTTCAAACTTTATTATAAAGAGAGACAGCTGTAAATACCTTATTTATGCCCTCTAATCATAATTAATGTTTTTTTTTAATTTTTCTTCTATTTTTCAGAAATGAAGGAAAAATAATGACAAAAAATAAAATAAATAGGAATAATACACCAATTTTGGAAAATAAAGGTAGAAATAACAATAAAAGACATTAAGGAATTTTTATAAAATTTTAGAATTTCAAAATAATATAAAATTAATAAAAATTGCCACACATATATACAATTTGTGTGTAGTAGAAAACTGAGAAATAGGCTAGCCCAGCTAGTCCGGTCGTTGGCCTCGTGCGTGTAGGGTGGGGGGGGGTGGGGTCAGGTCATGGGTTTGAAACATGGGGGAGGAGGCACTTCGTGCCGTTTTGCAATTTTTTTTCTTCTAGCTACCACGTGGCAGCACGCAATTAGACGACACAAGCGCACGCGCCTAGTATGTGCTCATCTCCTACCTCCATTCGAGATCGGTGTTGACGCGGGAGAAGTGGAATCCGGTAGTTTTGATTCAATTTTTTTGCACAAATCCAGCAGATTTTTAACTAAAATAAGATAAACACCATTAAATTAACATCAATCCTAACAAAAATCAAAGATTAACACGAATAAAAAAAAAACGGATGAGGATAGGTCTCAACAACAAAGGAGATCCGAGCTTTAGTTTTAGGAGTTTATAAATATGACTCAATGAGAGAAGGCTCCACAAGCAATCAAGATAAAAAAGAGTAGAAGAACCAAAAAAAAAAAAAAAACCTCGTCAGAGTTCTCTCTCTCTCTCTCTTAAACCCTCATCGACGACCTTCGAACCGTCGCATTAGGGTGGTTTTCGATGAAAACCACCATCACCATTGGCTTCCCCACCTTCAGAAAGCTCATAAGCATTTACTAATTGACGAAAAAGGTCACTGGAAAGCTGCCGTATACATGACCCGTTTCGACCCGTGAACCCGAGCCGAGCTGACTTGACTTGATTCGACCCAATCCGATCCAACTTGCGTCTAGGTTAGCCGGATCCCTCTTTTTTTGTTATTATTTATTTATTAATTTACTGTTATAAAAATAGAAAATGAAATGAAAAAAATAATAATGAAATAATGTTTTTTATTAGAATTAGGTCTAGAGTTTTAATATATGTCTATTATAATTAATAGATAATTAATAAATTTTAGATTAATAATAAAAATTAAAATTAATTAATAAAAATGATAAATATTTTTCACTTAGAAAACTTCTTTTCATGAAATAAATGAATGGAAATAATTGATTTTTTTCAAAATTAGAAGTTTATTTTTTTAGAAATTTCTTTAAATAAATTTAAATAGTAATAAACATAAACCTAACATGTTTTCGTAATTAAAATTAACTAATCCACTAAAGTTTTATAAAAAGCGAACTACGGCCTGTTTGATCCCGAATAGCGAGTACGTAGGTACCTTTATGGGGCAACTCTAAAAAGAATAAAAATATATTTTTTTAATCATTATTAGTATAATCCTTATATCATTTTTTTCTAATATTTTTTTTATGTTAAAAAGGATATCATAACATAATTCAGGTTTAAAAAGGATAAGGTTGTAACTTTAGGATTTTAATAGGATAACTTCTGGGTCAAGAATCTCTGGTTTTTTCTTTCTTCTTCTTTTTCTTTTTATAAAAAATAAAAAGAGGAGATTTTGTAGACTAGTTGTTTAGATTAGAATTAATCCGTTCAATTAATTCTAATTCCATAATTTTTTTTCAATTTTAGTTGGGTGACGACTTCAAATAAATAATGAAATTCCTAATTTAAATCGAGGATTTATATTGAATGACCATAAGATCTAATATGAATCAAATTTAGGAGACAATATAAATTTTTTAAATTAGACACAACAACAATTATATATGACTTGCAAAAGAAATTCAAATCTACATTATTACTGACTAAAAAAAAAAGGTCCATCGCATTCAATTTCTTGGCTGCAAAGGTACTTTCACTTGTTTTGTTTCTTAATCTTCCTTTGCAAATCCAATGTTTTGTAAACCGTAGTCTCTTATACTCCATGTTTCTGACCAAACTAACCCGTGATCTCGTGCTCTACTTTCTCGATTTTTTAACCAATACATCACTTACGTTTCACACTTGTCCTTGAGATGCTTATTACGTACTTCGCTGGTGGGTCTATTCTGATATTGGGTAATCTCTCTATTCACGTTACTGTTCATCGACCATTCTTAAGAGATGAACATCCCCTAATCACCTTCACCTGCTGGACAGAAAGAGCTTTTGCTGGAGGCAACTAACATGTTTTTGCTATTTATTTAATCTATACTATGATGGCTTATTGGAGGAAATCGGCAAGTGATGTGGATTTCCAATACCAAGATGCAAATATTGCGTTGTTGATGCGGCAGAGCTTAATGTGGAGGCGTACCCACCTTTGGCTGTAAAGTGTTTTGACTGATGGGGAAACGAATTTCTATAGTGAAAGCTTAACCTAGTGTTGGGCTGAACGAAATAGCTAGTTATTTATATGGTTTGCAATATAAATATAATATTAGACAAAAGGACCACTAAAAGATAGAATAAATTAAAAAAAATATTGCAAATCTAGTTGATGATATAAGAATTTTGTTATTGGACAAAGTAAAACGTCTATAAAATTTCTAAAATAATTTTCTTATTTTCTAAGAACGTGTATATCAAATAAAGTATAAAAGGTTATACAATGTTGTAGTTTTTGTACCATACTATCTATTTTTTTTTTTTTATACTATCTTGCAGTGATAACCCAATGCTACTTAGAAATTAAAACTTATAGCCAAATTGTTGAACTGCATTCGAGGAGTATGTGCAGCTATTTGGTAGTTTAAACCTACGGTTGACGACTTCAAGAAGTGAACAAGGAGTTACTTAGCACTTTTACATACTTGCATAGATAAGCTAGTGCATGTGCAAATTGGCTATCCTTAGAAAACCTTGAAGGGGTGTCAAGTTTTCTAAATGTTAGTTTATATGTACTAAGAGCCAAGGCTTATTGTTGGATTTTGAAATGTTTAATTGACTAATAAAATTAATATTTGCTATTTATTCTAATTATTTTCTATGCAAATGTCATTTATAATATAATTTGTAATACCTTAAATTAAAAATAGCCAATAACCAAATCAAAAGTACCTAGTAGGTCATTTGAACCACTTAGCCCAATAAGTTTCTAACTAGTGTTGGCATTTTTTTTCACTATTTGAGCTTATAAACTAATGTCGATTCTCTTCTATAATTCATGTGGGACTACATTTAATATAAGATATCATAATTTTCCCACCTTAAACATATGACATCCTGATCGTAAAACCTTACTATTGTTCTTCCCTCTTTTTAGTGTGCGATTTAGTTTATTCTTATTATTCTCTACCTATAGGTCATCCTTGAAACAAGCTAAGAATCACACTATGGTGATAATCCTCGCCCTTCGTGGACCTCTTCTTTAAATTGGGTTCAAATAGGTCCACTAGCTTCTGCACTAGTTGTATCCCCATATTGTCCTCCTATTTGTAAGGTGTCAATTTTGATATAATTTGTAACGTTTCAAACTAAAAATAACCAATAATCAAGTTAATAGGTGACTAATGGGCATTTTTAACCACTTAATTTAAAAGTTTCCAACAAGCATTGTCATGTTATTTATTACTTAGTTTCATTAGCCAATATCAATTCTCTCTCACAATTCATGTGGGGCTATATTTTACATGAGATATCACAATTTTTTTTTTTATCACTTAGAGAGTATAAGGAATTGTGAAAAGATAGTTATGGTGAAAATTCTAAATATTAGATTGTTTATAATAAATCCTTAGTTAGTTAATTCTTTCCGAAGGGACCATAGATATAGGACAAATCCTTGTATTGATTAAGTTGTCTCCACTTAATTAAGGAACTTATATTTGAATCATATAAGTAAGGGGATGAGTTAATATTCACTAGACAAAATCCATTGGAAAAGAACGACACATGTTAATCGTATCGTTGGTATGTCTCTTTAATGAAAGTGTGTAAATAATCCCAACACCTAAGACCATTATCTACCTATACAATTAAGGTTGCTTTTTGATACTAAACCAAAGCAATCATGAAAATGGTCATAAGTAAAATGGCTATTAAGTATAGTTTAAAGCCTTTAGAAGGCAGTAATGGTTCAACAAGAAATTCCTTTTTCCAAGTGAGGAATTTCTCTTGGTTATTTAATTCCAATGAAAGTAATTTAAAAATTCATAATCATAGTGCTCTCTCTCTCTCTTTTAGAGTAACCAAGAGGATTGGTCTAGTGAAGATAAATCATGATTAAGATGACTAAAGGTACATGTGGTTCTTGGCACATAATCATTTTTCGAGATGCTAAGTGGCCAACAACTATTGCTAGATGGTTGCCTTAGTTTATGTTAGAGTTATGGATACCACCTTTATTTCAAGAACCTAGAAGGCCACACACGGTTAAAACAAGTTATAGCAATATAGCAATTTAATCCAATAAATAAATCAAAGAGTTATTTAATAATACTAAAATAATTTAAAAGGAAATATTATTTAGTTTATGAGTAAGTTTAGGTCCAAGTTGGCTATGTGGTGCACATAAGTAGTTGGCCCAATTAAGGCTAAATAACCCATTCTACATGAATGCATAGCTTAAGGTAGGTGCATAGTCACTATCTATATATATCACCATCATTAATTAAAAAATTAACTAATTCCCTAGTACCATTATGCTCATGTATCAATCTACCAAAACATGTTTAGTATTTTTACAAGTAAGCTAGCACTCTAAAAAAAAAAAAAATCTTGTGTGCATGTTTGTGTAATATCTTAAAGGGAGTACATTTATGCTTCTTAGAATCAAAACACAAGAAAGACTGAGTTAAAACCACTACCTAAATGCTAGCAACATTGGAGGAGTTATGTGTCATGAGTAGGGTTGCAAATGAACTGAGCTACTCGTGAGTTACTCAAACTCGACTCCCTTTGAGCTTGGCTCAACTCAACTTGAGCTCAATTAGTAAATAAGTTGAGTTTAAACTTAAAACAAAGCTCGTTTATTTAAGCAAGCCAAGCTCAAGCTCCTGTTTAAGCTTTCAAGCTGGTTCAAGAATAGGTTCATTTATATTTTTAATGAGTCAACTTGTAAATTGGTTTGTTTATATTGTTAACGAGTTGGTTTATAAAAAGGCTTACGAGCAAACTCGTTTACATTGTTAACAAGCTAACTTATGACTAAGCACATTTATATTATTATCGAGTTGACTTATGAATAAGCACGCTAACAAACTCATGAGTATGCTCACAAATAAGTTCTCATTTATATTATTAACAAGTTAGATTGCAAACAAGTCTAGGAATAAGCTTGCAAATTGATATATTATATTAAAAATATAATATGAGAGGGGATTTCTATGATGTAGTCACTTAAAACCTATATTTTGGACTCCCACTTTTTTTGTTGCTATCATATTAAGGAGTAGTAAATTTTTTAAATAAATTATGTTTGGATAATGCATGATTTTCATATAGATGCAACCATTTATTATTATTTTACAAATTTGTGTTTGAAATGATAAAATTTTAAATTAATTTCAATAAAAAAATAATAGTTAAAATTTGAAGTTTTGAATTAATTTTAAGTTTTAATTCTAATTAATACTTATTTTTTAAATTTTTATCTAAACAAGTTTGAGCTCATGTTCAAACTCATTTAGACTCTTTTATTTGAACGAGTTCAAGCTTAAACTTAAACTTGTTTAAGCACATAATGAGCTCAAGTTTGACCCCGGTCTCATTTATATAAATGAGCTGAACTCAAACCTTAAATTTCTTAACAAGTTCAAGTTTTAGTTTATAAAAGCTCGGCTCGGCTCTTTTGCAACTCTAATCACAGTTATTCCTTATTCGAGCTTTTAATATCAAAGTTGGCTAATGTCTTTAGTTTTAACAAAATATGTGTGCTTTCATAAGCAGCATGACTCCTTTTTAAGAATTTTTTTTTTTTTTTTCAAAAACCATGCCTTGCATTTTAAAATCTAACATTATTGCTTATTATGGTTAGATGGTTAGACCTCGTGATATTTATAATTGATGCAATCCTCTAGGGAACCTTTTAATGATTAAATGACCGTCGTACTTTGTAGGGAAAAAAAATCATTATGTTAATTTATGACATCGGTATTATTATTAGGTTAAAATTTAGGAGTTTCAACATCAACTAAACCCTAGCCTCGAATATATATATAAAGAAGAAGGAAAAAATTTAATGTATACCCTTGCATGGTGCATTAGGTGTAGCCTACAAACAAAAGAAATCGTAAGAAAGCCATTACTTTGGCTACACTCTCTTTTTTTTTTTTGTCAGGACATAGAAAAAAAAAGCTCTTGCATTTCTTCGTTGTTTTCTCTTGATATTTGAAGCATGGATTAACAATTATCTGTAAAAGAGTAATTTTATCCAACAATGTGGGGGTGTCATTGGAGGTTTAATGCAAGTGAATTTTGGATAATATGGTTGAATGAGCCAAAATTGTCAGTGATGCAATAAGAACAGGAAAATATGTATAATGGAAAATGAAAACTCTAACGCACAGTTAAGGTTTGCTGAATGCAGCTAATTAGGGAAAACAATATTTTCATCTCTCATTGATTTTTTCTATTGGATACAAATATACATATACAGCAAGATTCCTAGAATATTTTCACAACAATTATGTAAATAAATTAAAAGATTCTAAACTCTAATCGTTCAAAAGTAATTATACGATACAATTATTTTTCTAATTATAATAATTTTTTTAATTATTATAGCAATAATATCTATTAACTATAAAAGAGATTGTTGATAACTTTTAAGAAGGTATCAACAACCTTCACGGGATAGTTTTTTATTTTTAATTTTTTTAATAATAATAAATCACTTCATTATAATAAAATAAGAGCCATTAATAATATAAAGTGATTATATTATATAATTATTTTTAAGTGATTATAACATAAAATTGTTGAAACACATTAGTTATGTGTGCATAAGTATATGGATTCATAATTAGTGGTAACTACGAAATTATTCTTCTAATGTAACCTTATGTTAGTAGGTTTACTAAAGCTACACAACTGGCTCTTTGCTAGCTAAGGAGTCTTCCAGTTGCGCTGGTTCCCTTGTCATTGAAGTCTCTCGTGTGTTCCCTAGGCAACCATGCGCATTAAACACGATTTTCAATTTTTAATCCTTTTTCATGAAAAAAAAAGGACAAAGTTATTAATTTTTTTTTACAGTTTTCGTTTTAATGCTAAAAAAAATAATTTAAAAAAAAGAGTCAGACAAAAAGAAATTAAAGAAAACGAAAAAAGACGTTACTTTACTGTTCTGTTCTTTGTTCTTTAATAGCAACAACTAGTTAGAGGTGTAAAATAATAGCAACAACTAGTCATCATATCTTACTCGTTCCTTTACCCTTTTTTTTTTTAAAAAAAAAAAGCAAATCATTATCTTGACATACACGTTACTTTATCTCTACGTATAAAGGTTGAGGGAAAGTGGGTAGCAGCTACGGTTTCAACTGTAAAATATACAAGATGCTTATATTTACAAAGTCTGTCTTTTTAGTAAGCATATTTATCAACTTATCCATACTTATTCTTTTTAAATTTAGCTCAACATGTTAAAAATTCAAATAATAAAACCGATAGCCCATTACAGCTTTTTTTTTTTTTCTTTAAAAAGGAAAAAAGACGCCAGTGAAAAAAGCAGACCCTTAAGCGCCTTACGCCTTGACCATATGGGAGCGCGCTTTTTCACATTCTTGACCACGACCGCACGCCACGGCCGCACACCACTGCGGACCATAAGTCACAACCGCAAATCCCATACCATGACTACGAATCACGCCCACGGCCCACCTACGTATAACCACAGGCCATGAACGATGCCAGCAGTTGAGAGACGATGGTGTACAGTTTTAAGGTTGCTCTTTCTAGGGAACAAAGGAGATTGTTTTCCTACAATCGACTCAGAGAGATGGACACTAATTGGTGGGAATTCTAAGAAAAACGGTACGACTTTATTCTTAAGCTGATTATTATATTACAGCTTTATTCCTTTTTTAATAAAAAATTATTATAATTTTATTTCTTCTAAAAAAATAAAAATAAAAATGATTTATTGGAATATTGACTAAATTCCGATTCTGAAGCAGCTAAGATTTTACACTCTATATCAAATTATCCTGGCCACTATGTTGGACCAAAGAATTCAAAATGGAAGGAGCAAACTTCCAGGTGGTGATATGTTCAAATAGAAGATAAAATGGATGTAATAAATTAAAACAACTTGCAGACTAAGTACCCAAGTTATGGATACCTAAAAGATAAATAATCACCTAATTAAAATAGATATGGCTTTATTTCTTTTTCATAAATATTGCCTTATTTATATTTAAAAAAAAAAACGAAAAATTAGCATGACATTCTTTTTACGCAGTCGTTATCAAGAAATATGAAGATATCATCATAATCACCTAAACTAACCCAAACTGCCTTCAAACTTGTTATATATTATTAAGATATTTGGTAGCTATATTCTTTAGAAACGTAAGACACCAAAAGGTAAACTTCCCATTTTAATTGGAAAAATTACAGATTAAGGACTAAATGTTTACGGACTTTAGTAGTTTAAATATAAAATAGAACTTTTTTCATAGTTCAAATAAAAAATGAACATGATATTATATAATATAAATATTAAATGACAGTAAGATTTTAATGTAACACCATTACATTTTGATGGTATGACACATCATCCTCTATGTATATTGCATTACATAACATAAACCTTTATTTGCATTATATAATCTTCATTTTATATTTAAACAGCTAAAAAGCTCCGTTGTCATTTAAACTTGACCCTACACAATTCCTTGTTATATGATTTTTCCCATTTCAATAGTATACAAGATAATTAAACAGAAATATAATTTGCTTGCATCAAATATTTGGATTGTTTTTGCCACTATGACGGACTGATCAGTTCCCCTGCAATGAAATTTAGGATTTCATCCTAATGATTCCAATATTCTCCAAGAATCCATCAACTGGTTTCAACACAAAGACCTCTGAAATTTACAAATAGGTATTCATTGAAGATCTGATATCCAGGAGGACCAAAATAGACCTCACTATCTCCTCGGCAGTGACCTGATTTGAATTTGAAGATATGGGTTGCATGGATCGCAACTCCATAGATATTCCATGAGAAAATGAAACCCAAAAGTCCAATAGAATGCCGCGCGCTAAGAAGTAATTTATACTCCGATTAGGCAGTAGCCAGAGAGTTGTGGCACCTGATCTGCCTTTGCAATTAACAGTATGACCAGCAAAAATATTATGAAAATAATATAATATATCAACATCAAAACTTAAAATTTCTTTACTACAAGAAGAACTTGATACACTTATTGTTCATTATCTAGACAGCATGGAAAAGCGGTGACCAGACACCAACAGACAAAAGAGAAAAATTACAATATAAGTCTTCCTCCTATTCTGATTTCTATACAAGATGTAACTTCCCACACAGAATAGCAGAAAGAAAGCTGGCTTGTCAAGCAAGTATTACATGCAAGGAGTGTCACTTATCAGCATTGATGCCAAATATCCGAACTTTGTGCATATTAGGAAACTTGGCAATAACCAACACGAGCACAGCAACTGTGTTGAAGAAAAGCATTGGATGCTGGTAGTCCGTGGTGTGTGACGCAATCAAGTAACTGCAATTAACAAAAGTAAAAGATCAGTCAGCATGAACCATCTCCTATCCTTATTTACAACAGCAACTACCAGGTCAAGCTGTAAAGGGCACTTCTTCAAATGAAAGATCAAGAGTACAAACGCCAGCTTTTGAGTGTAAAAATTAAACCTGAAATCCACACAAGATCACTATTTGCATTTTTTGCAACAAATGCTACTCTACTATCTGGTGATGAGTATTTATCACACATTCTTCCACAAATTTCTCTTAGCATTTAAAAAGGGATAAAACTTCCTCAAGATCATTTCCAAAAAGAATTACACATTTATTGTTCTTTCAAGAGGATGTGATACTTCTCATGAATGTTGGTTTCCATATACATTTTTGCTGCTTCTAGTTTATTTGCTTGTGCAATTATTAAGAAAAAAACCAGCAATTCTGATGTAAATTGTACCATGGGGAAATGGATTTAACCATGCTGTCTGGCCACAGTTAATCTTGATCATGGCAATTAATGTCAGTTTTTAACTTCAAAGGCATCAGAATTTTACAAAGAACTGGCAAGCTGCAAATTATGTCAATCATTTCCAGGAAGAATAACACATTTCTGCAACACGACTTCCTCACTACAGAACTCCAGTTAATACAATAAATGTACACTGTAGTTGCCAAGGCTTCACTCCATCTACCTCACAAATGACAAGGCATAGTTCAAACTTCAATGCCAGAAAATGATTAGACACTGCCAGTGCAAATAATTAGTATCAACTCTGTTGAGCCCATCAGCGTTGAGTGACACCAGGGTCAAAGAGAAAATAGAAAAAAAATGTATCTTAATCCCAAAGCCCATAGCTTGCATAGTAATAATGTACAATTTCATTAATGCAAACCATGTGTATATACTATTATCATCCACTTGCCCATGCACTTTCTAAATCACATGAAAAATGCTCTGTACATCCAAACAAGATTCCTCAATACTGACACCCTGAGAAATGGTGTCTCCCAACAAACTCCAATAGAAATTCATCAAATAGATAACCCAAAAAAACCAAGAGGCTTAACAAGTTCCTTTTTTTTGTGTATTTTTAAATCACTAAACACATGTATCTATTAATGAAAACATGAAAGAAGCAGAACTGCTGATCTAAAATAGATTGTTGTTGTAGGTGAAGAATGAAATTGCCTAAAAAAACTCAAATTACTGTTGGGATATAACTCATGGACATAACCATGAGAATTAAGAGTATACTTACAGAACAACTGGTACAACAGTTAGGAACTTCCTATTGCGTGTAAGCTGCTGACCATTGTCCATTTGCTCCCACCATGTGAGGCCATTATAGATCCCCTGGTCTTCCGAGAAGGGAGTTCCTTTCTTCCAGTGGAAGAAATGATAAGTAACCTGAGAGAAACCGGAGACAATTAACACTAGTCTAATTGGTATTTAATCTGCACACAAAATTACGTGGTTAGGAGTAAATATAATAAAAAATTACAGGGCTGAGTCCCAAAGGTTACTTGGCAAGCTTTACAAGGTGTTTTATTCCTATTCAAATTTAAATTATTGAGGAAACCCAATTTCCATTGGAAAAGCATCAATGCACCATACATAAATCAAGCTGTACAAAATAATACCCCAATCTGAAGTTATATTTTGTTGTGGACCGTATGGGCATCAATGCCAAATACAACAAAGGAAATTCAATGGATCACAAAATGGAAATAAATAAATAAATGTGCTACGTACAAGAAAGTGCACGAGATTGACAATTGTCCAGGCCATGCCAGCAGAACAACCAAAGAGGGAGAGCACGATGAGCCAAGAGAAGAAAAGGATCAAGATATAGGTGGTCCACACCCCAGGATACATGAACCACTCTGTATTCCGGTTCAGATCAGCCGGTGGAACCGCTTTCACATACAGCGTCTTCCCCATTTTTATTTGCTACAAATTGTTCCGATTTACTGATTCCTGCTCTAATATATTCTCCTTTCCCTTCTTTGAGTATTCCTATCATTGCAAAATTGAAACTATGAAGTAGAGTCTATACAGTATAAAAAGAAATAATAGAGCAAAGTCTATAAATTACTAAAACAGGTTCTTCAAAACCAGGGTATTGTAAGGAGGCGGATTGGATACTTCTCTAGCCTCCACCTTGCAATTAAAAACTGTCTACCAAAATCCAAAAACACCAGCGATCTTATTTTCTATAAGGTGAACCACTTGCTGAACTCACTGAGCAAGCACCACCACAATGAACTTCTTTTGCAATTGACAGCTCCAGAATGAAAATTATTCACAATACAACCAATAACAAGGCTCTTAGCGTTTCTTCCATCCCTAAACCATATAAAGGTATTCATCTATTCCCCCACAAATCCTTTCAATAAATGGAAATAAAGCAATTTAAGTTAGCTCTCACATGCCATCTTAAAAAAAGCTGCTAGCTTGAAATTTCGTTTTTTCCAATCAAATCATACTCAAATTCATACTGTGTATAAGAATATTCTTTGTCAAACAAATCATACTCAAATTCATACTAGATGACAATACAAACGCCAATTAACAAGCAAAGAGAAACCCATTTGAATTAGGATCCACTAGTTAACATGCCCAAGCAAAAAAAAAAGAACTTTTCAGGGCCGACTGCACACTTTCTCGAAAAGCAAGTACATGAAAATATGTATAAGAATATTCTTTGTCAATAAGTTTCCGCAGGCATCCATTTTCCTTTGAAATAAACGGCAAAAGAATCTAATCCAACTCAGATTTAAATCATTTACTCACATACCAGGCACTAAGTCATAATTAAAACGACATGTTGAGTTAAGCGCGGAAATAACAAGCCCACGTTGCAAGATGAGAAATCTATACACTAACAAGTTGATGGGTTCAAAACCTTAATAAATTCAAGATCTAGAATGTACGGCTTTCGTGTTTTTTCTTTTTCCCTTGATTTGCGAATCAAGAAAGGTATGAAATTCTTGCGGATCAAGAGATGAAGAAAGAGAGAGGAAGAAAAAGTTTGGGAGGACTGACCTGGAGATTTAGGTTTCCGCCGGAGCTTTATGTCTTGGAGCCACCGGAGATTGGAGGATCAAAATCAGTACCCGTGGATCGATGTTGAGGTAGGAAGGACATGTCGCTGGCGTGAATAGAAGGTAAGGATACATCTCCAAACCAACGGCTAGGATTTAAAGAGTTCCGCCCCGTTTTAGTTCTTCACCGTCAGTTAAGCGAGCGAATTAAAATTTTTAGGCATGAATTTCCATAATTTATCGTTTGGACCACATAAGTTTTTGGATGATTGCCCCTAGGCTCATCATTCTATCTTGATACAGGGTTTTTTTTTTTTCTTTGGTGTAATCGAAACGTCTCATAATAAAAACAAAGCTTAAATTGGAATAGTTTATAATAAAATGGTTGAAATGAAACCTATAAATGAATGATAAATTAATTTTAATGTCTAAAATCTGTATAAAATTATTTATTCTATTCATATATTATAGTAGTAATTATAAAAAAATATTCATAATTTATTAATAAAATAAATATGTATTATATATCAAATGCCAATTTTTACAAAATTTAATTAATAAGGTGATTCCATGCCTTCTTAAAACTAAATCACATTTCATCTTAAAGTCGAAATTCCAAAATTAGTGATTTCAAGAAATTATAATTCTAGTTTCTTAAAATGCATTCAAACATGCAAAATAGAATGAAATTCAAATTTGTGATTTTATTTCAAGTCAATTGTAACATATCATACATGTTAGACTGGAATCAATAAATGCACCAAGAAAAACTATCAAAATTATAAATAGAATAACTATTATTTTATGGTTTCACAACAATCCCTCTTAAGTATCTATTAAGGGCCTAAGTTAGAAATTTTACACACATTTTGATATTGATTTAGATTTTACAAAAAACATAAGTTTATTGAAAGGTGAAAAGTTTTTTTTTTACTTCATTTCTTAATAAAGAAAAATTATTTATTGATTTCAATATACCACTTTTTAGATGAATAAGAGATAAACATTAATGATAATTAAATACATTCTAGTAATAGTGGTATGTTTTAAAAAATCATTTTTATGTATTTAAAATTTGCTAATATAAATAAATTATTAATCCATCCATTGACATGTTAATTCCTCCGTATGATATATTATTACCATTAAATTGAGATGTCTCGAACCAACCATCAACATTTTCCACAAATAGAATTAAGTGAAATTTAAGGCAAAGATGCAATAACAGGCATAAATAGAATAGGCCGAGGGGGGAGCTGTGATTGAACTTAGAGTGTAAGAAGCAGGGGGACCCAAACTGACAAGTGGCAAACAATTATCATCATTTAAACTGGTTAATGGTGCATTTGGTAGGATTGATGCAGGGTTAGGAATGGTGATCAGAGATAGCATCATAGCAATGCCATGCAGAAGCTATGCTCAGCCTTGGTATCCATGAGCTTATGTTGAAGTTTTGGCAACTAAGTAGGAAATGAGGTCAAAGAAACTGTTAAAAATCTTTGTGGAACTATATTAAAAAATTATGGTTTGAAAGATTGCTTAAGCTACTACTTCTGGATTTCAAGACCCATACTGTGCTTCAGACGTGCTTAAACGTAGGCTAATTGTTTGATTTCGTCGTTCTCAATCATATTAGGAAAGAAGATTTCACTTTTTTGATCGAGTTTTATGATTCTCCTATTCAATAATTTAGGTCCTAGAACTTTTTAAAAACATGCAATCAAGTCCTAGCATCACGTGTACATATTATTGTCACATATTTTGATATATTTACAACATGTGTTCTGACCTAGTCTAAATTCGAGCATCTCATGTAATATTTTAATCATTTTTATATCATACGCTAAACCTTAAATGACAGTCAAAGAATATTTAAGAAAACTAAAAGACCACTGTAGGCTCTAATACCAAATTTGATGCAGATATGGAAATGAAAGTAATTAAAGAAAGAAAAAACAATATATGGTAATGCGGAAAATTAAATTAAACAATAATTATAATAAATGTGTTAAGATATTTATCATTAAATATCAAGAACAAGAACTAAAGAAATAAAAGAAAGAAAAAGAATCTTTTTTTTAAATTTAATTTTATTTTTGTCTTCGATCAAATCCTATCTCGTGCTTAATATCTTCATAACTCACTTTTCTTTCAAAGTTATTTAAACGCTCCTCAATTCCTACTGTATTAAAGATATTTTAATGCAGTCGTGGTGATAGTTATGAAAGAAAAAAAAATGGATGAAGGAAAAGAATATATATATATATAAAGAAGATGATTGATGGCCTTACACCCCTATTCGCCCTTAATTTATGTAATTGATAAATTATTAATTTAATTTGTATTGATTTGCAACTTAAGTTATAAGCTAGAATTGTGCTTATGGATCGTGTCGCATGCGCATGACCTACTCCCTACACTAGTTGTTGTCAACTCTTACTTTCATTCTTCCACATTAACTAAAAAGACAAACCCTAGCCTCACTATCTCTATAGATGTGGCAAGAAAACTGCATCTCCTATTCCTTGATTTCCTTCATCAATTCAAAGCTCTAAAAGATTAAGTTGACTATTTCTTTTGGAATAAAAGAACTTTGGCCAAAGTGATACTTAGGGCTAAGATAGTTCTTCAAAGAATTTATACAAAGTTTTTAATTGATAAGTGCATTTATCTTTATTTTGTATTTTCATTGAGATTGAAACCCTAATTGGTTTGTATTTCCTATTCACAAGGAATTGAATCAATTGATTGTGGTCATCATTAGTGGGTGGCACCAAGGTAATGTTGTGATTAGGTTTTTATTTCAATCTAAGGTAAAGAATTAATCTTTTGTTACATATTATGACTATGAATTTATATAGAACTTAGGATTTGAATCACGATTTATATTTGGGTTAGAGGTTATGAAATTAAGTTTCCATCTTTAAGATTTACTAATGTGTAGAATCCTATTCTGTAGTTAGAATGTAGGGTTGAATCAAATTTTAATCTTCAAGATTTATGAACGGTTGAATCAAGTGGATCCTTAAACCTATAGGTCCTTGTTTTATTCATTATTATAAGATTGGAGTATATGGAATATAAAGTTTAATGGAATTATTTAGATTTGGGGTTTTAATAAATTAAAAGCAAAATTGTTATTGATTAGTTGACATTTGTTGTTATTAACATTTTTAATCAAAGTGGTTTTCTGTAGTCATGCATCATTGTTATTGAAAAGAAGTTTTAAAAAGGATTCATCCAAGGCTACTTGATATGTTAAAATTTAAATCATTGAATTAAAATGTGTTTTTGGATTGTGATCAACCATCAAGTTTTGCTTCAACCAAAGAAGAAAAAAAAAGGGGTAAATATTACATTTAATACCTAAAATTTGCCCATATTTGCAACAATTACCTGAAGTTTAAAAGCATCAATTTATTACTTATAAATATTTTAAGGTAATTTATAATACATAAATTAACTCCTTCTAGGAAGTTAATTATAAAAATAAATAAAATTCAGGTATCAAATCAACGCTTTTAAGATTCAAGTAATTAATTGTAAATATGTACAAAGTTTAGATACCAAATGTAATATTTAATAAAAAGAAGTTAAAAGTAGTCAATCAGCCAAGGAAAGATCAGATTGCTAGCCTTGTGTTGGAGGCCATCAACTAGCTTGTAGATAAGTCTACTACCCCCTATAGTTGGTCACCTGACTCTTGGGCAATTGCAAAACCACGGCAAGGAACCACAATGTGGTGTTAAACTGCTCTTTCATAGTTGTTTCTCGGGTGTTTGTGATTGTATCCTTAAAATGAGCTTTGTAGAAGTTCTTTTCTAAGTTTAGTAAGTTTAAACTACTAAAAATTTGATCAAAATCATAGCTCTTGTGACACAACGTGAAGCGTTAACACAAAAGTATAAGAGTAAAAATAATTCATAATTATCAGTAATAAGTGATGATAATCCTTGGTTACATGCTGTGGCAAATATTTATAGGCTAAAGCCCTAAAACTGACAAGGAAATCGAATAAAATATGATATGAATGTAAATCAATCAAAATAAACTTGCCTAATCTCAATAGAAGTTTTTGAAGCTCAAGGCAAGCCAAATGAAAATACACAAATTTGACATTGGAAATGGACCTAAACAATGAAACGGTTTACACCAGCTTAAAGTAAACTTAAATAATTCCCTATTGACATATTATTGGCTCCATAATTCTTCATAAACAATAAGATATAAAGTTTCAAAGTTGAGGTTACGAAACTAAGCCTCTATTGAAGATTCAATAGTTTTTTTTACCCCATTCGACAGTTTCCGACAACTTCTAACTTGTTCAAAATGTAAGTAGCACTATTTCCAAATGATTTATGGCTTTCAACTTCTAATTCCAATTATCTCTTATAATATTTTTTACTCTTTTATTTCTAATACTTTTGATGATCAAAATGCTTCATAACTTGTAATCTTAACCCATCCACATCATCTTGGTAGTAATTTTAGTTTTATTGAAGCATCAATATGTGATGAGTATATATATATATATATATGTATATATCATATTAAGTTGTGATAAATCTTTTGATTCATTGTTTTTAGCTAGTGAGGGTTTAAGTACATGGTTACTAATATAATATGACTCATATAATAACTTATTAATAGTCTAACTAATTTCTAATAATTTTTCATGATCCATTCTTGGATCATAACATCTATTTTTCTAGCATATTGTAGGGTTAAGATCATTCGAGGAAGCATTTTGTAACTTATTTATTTAAAAAATTAGGGTATATCAAAGCAAGTTGCTAGTTTGTAGATACTTTCATTTAATTTAGACAAACATCAATTGTGAAAATTAGGGGTGAATTGTGAAAGACTAAAACAATTGGTAGTATCAAATAAGTGAAGTAGCACATTGGCTTCTTTCAAAAATAAACATATGACTCCTAACTTATGAATGACCACATCACACATTGTTATTGATTTCTACATAAATTACATGTTTGATTTGTGTAATGCAATTCAATTATTAAATTGAGGCACTAAGCAAACTTGTTAGGAGATTTTGTTTTGTTTTAGGTTTTTAAAAGTCATCCTTCATTTAGTCATTACCATTATATTTACAAGTTAAGTAAAGTGAGATCATGATATTGCAATATCTTAGATTGTAAGGATTCTATTGAACTAGATTCATAGGGCTCTCCCTTTTTGCCTTATAACTTCTTCTTAAAGTAAATTTGGTTTGCTTAGTTTATGGAAATGTATTCCATGAAGCAATTGTTTCAAGTAAGTTGCCATAGTGATAATTTTTCTACATATTATAGCTCCGCCATAAAATGTGCTTTGCTGCTAAAGTATGTGTAGCACATTTAAATTGATGGTATGTTGTGGCAATTTAAAAGTGTTAGGTATACTCTAGTAGCAAAATACATTTTGTGGTAGTTATTTGAATTATAAATTTTGAAAAGTGTATTTAATATATAGTTTATACTTATGATGTGAAAAAAATTGTTGTAGTAGATACTTACAAAATGTAGAATTCATATTATGCAGTGACTGCTTTTAAGCCATCACTAATTTACATTCTATTGCTCAATTTTTTTTATGGTGTTCCTTCTTGTATTTTAAGTATTTTATGATTATTATAAACAAATCTATAGTTTTTTTAAAGTTATTTTACATAGATAGTAAAAACTTATATTTTTACGTTTTGATTTTATATTCTGATTCTATAAAACCTTTTGTGATTCTACATAGAATCACGGGTTGAGAACCTTACAAATAATATATTATAAAGATATGCATGTAACATAGTTTATACAATAGTATTATTATTGGGTGTATATTATTTAAATATATTATATAAATGTATCATATATATATATAACAAGTATATTCGTAAGTATAAGGTCTAAATGTATAGCACTATTGAAATTTAAAATATAAATTTCACTACATGTTCTGTCTTTTTTTATTAAGAATAAAGCAGGCAGTTCATTGGCACTAAGCAATGTCTCATTGATTTACACAAACCAACATTATTAACAACATCCTACTACACCTAGCATTTAAAAAAGAACTTAAAACGTACATTAGCCATTTCTCTACTTCCAAGAAAATTGTATACTATATGGAGTGCTCATACTTCTTCACTACAACATCCTATTGCAGTTAACATTCACAAAATACAGAACTTTCTTATTAGCCATTTCTCAGCTTCTACTCTTAATTAAGCATGTCAACCGAGGATGTGAAGCTACAAGATTTTATTGCCACATTTGTTTATTTAACAATTAAAAATAATTATACAAGAGTTGTGATGGAAGAGTTAGTTAAAGATAAGGATACTGAAATTGAAGAATTAGTTTATCTAATTGAAGAGAAAGTAGTTGAAAATTGTAAGTATAAGGGCCTAAATACAAAGGGTCACATGTGTGTTGCATTCAAATGCGCTACATATGACTACAAGAAAAGTGACATGTAGGAGATGATGAGGAGTGAATAGGATAGGAAGAAGGAGTAGGTGATCTCAATAGGCTCAAACACTTGGGTGATAAGTAAATGAGCAACTTAAGCATCAAACTCTACTAAGGATGATGAAAAGTGGGGTGCTCTTTACTAAGCTACCAATTTGATTTTTTGAAAGGTAATTTTGGCAGAGTAATGGTGTTTCTCACAAAAGTTCCCTTTTCAAATGAGAGTGACTTGGGTACTTATAAAGTTTGGTTAATGATCTCATTTGTTGGATGATAATACAATTGATGTTAGCAAATGCATCCTCCTTTAATGGATTCTCACATGAGCTTCTCTTGAACCTAAGCCTATTGAAGGCCTTATTTTAATGCATAAGCCTTATTAGAGAAGGTTGGTATTAGACTAACTGATCCAACAAACCCTTCAGACCTTATCATTAATCATCTTGAAAATATATGGGCATGACTCTTTAGACCTTGTCACTTTAACCTAAAGAATCAAATCCATTTATTTACTGGGCTTAAAGCTTAAAACCAATTTTATCCCTCTACATTTTTCTCCTTAATCAAAGTCCTTTGGACAAAGTCAAAGGGGTTTAGGCATCAAATAGCCCTTTCAAATAACTATGATATTGTCTAGTGCATTTGTGCTATAAAATAACTACACTGCTACTACGATGAGTATTTCATTGAGCTTGGTGCTAGCATTGTAGCTTAGTTTATAAATTTTCTCTATAGTGCGTGACTTTGTAGCACTATTTAATTGCATACATCCCCTTAAACTCATTGAAAGGTTATTGCCCACAAGAGAATGATCATATATATTAAGGGAATACTCTATGTATCCTATATGAGTTGTTCTTACTACTGGATCAGTGTTTGTGTATAAACTTTGAACCCATTGCTAGCTCATTCAATGGTGAGAAGTTATGATAAAATCCCAATTTGTAGATTATAATTATAAGAAGTCAATTGATCTCCAATTATTCTATATGTATAAAGCTTATCCAATCATCTCATAAGGGTGCAAAAGAAAACCCCATTGATAAACCATCTCACATGGCCAAGTACCGTCGTTAATAAAAGAATCAATATAATTGATGCAATAAATAATTCCTACTTGATTCCTCCATCTACCTTGTATGAATTTCTCCTTTCATTGTTTTAATCCCTCATTTGTAGTTTCCATTTGATGATGAAAATTCATGGTAAAATTCTAGCTTTAAATCATGAATGTTCATATGAATGTCCATGGTTTATCCCATTAGCTCATATGTATGTATGTATGTAAGTACTCGCTTGGAACAACATAGAATCTCGTGTTATCGTCAACCTTGCAATAGTTGCTAACCATAAACTTCACACAAATTCCCTTTAATACACATTTGTATCCATAATTTGTGCGCTTGATACAAGTTGAACCTCTCTCTACATTTTTTTTTTAATTCGTAATAGTTTTATGCATCTTTAATGAATTGATGAGGATTATCACAAACTCTTCTTTTGATGCAATGATTTGTGATATGTAAGGTGTCTATATTGGTTTCCATGAAATATATTTGAAGGGAATAAGAAGCTCTCTTCTAATGACCTAGCAAAATATACATATATCATGTGTTTTGATGAAAGTGGAAGCTTAATTCCCAATTTTTTTTCTAGCCCATAAATACATAAGCCTAAAATTCACATAACTCAATGATTGTATTTTCAGTCATTATAGCTTGTCATTGAAATCAATCATCCCTAGATTCATCAACTTATATTGTTTGAAGCAAACAAACACTCAAAATCACTCAACTAAGGGAAAAAAAAGTGAATCTTTCTTAATTCCTTCCAACTTTCATCCTCATCACAATACACCTCAACACCATCCAACTAGTCATTTTTTGGATAAGAATAAAATATTCTCTTAAAAAGAATATCCTTTATTCCTCCTATAGAATGGTGATAGCTAGAATACTTCTAAAATATTAGGAAGTTTTCATTTCCCATTCATTTAGAGCTTCTCCCTTTTATAACGATTCCAATAATTACATATTCGATTTGACCTATGGATGAATATGCAAGCATACATTTCATGCTTGTTTGAGTAATAACAATGAGGTTCCCCAATATCACGTTAAAAATAGTTAGGATTTCCAGAAGAAGATATGATTCGTTTGATAAAAATAAAAAGGAATATAAAAAATTCAAGTGGCTACTTTTGAAGTACTTTGATATAACTCTTTTAAGTACTTGAATATTCCCTAATTGTTCTAGCCCATTTATAGTTATTGCTGCTATAGTCTCAATGTGTTACATAAGGCAAATATTGTACAACTGTTTGATTTTCCGCAATTTTTTCCATCTCACTGTGTAAATAACTCAATATTGGCTTACAATCAATAACATCCTCACTGTCTAGAATAAGGACAAGTTGGAGAACACCATGCATTGATGGGTGATGAGATCCCATGAGGTCTTTTCTTGTAGTTCTTCCAAGACTACTCAAAAATCTAAATGAAAAAACTCACCAAACCCCATCTGGTTTAATTGACTGTTAACATCCTCTGATTGTCCACCAACATCCTTTGGTTGATTGGCAATACATCTATGTGTACTGTAGCTTTTATCTCATTCTCATACTTTTGCTATTAATGCTCTAAAAATCTGAATCTCATGTGAATTTAATGTGTAAACTTATTAAAAAACATTTATCATCCTAGTGCAATTACCTTTTCCTTTGAAAAAAAAAAGAATTTTATACTTATCCATCTAAATGTAATATAGGATGTGAAACTATAATTACCCAAAATTACTATAGTATATAAATTTATCAAAATATAATGACAAGGGTAAACATGTGATTTTTACAAAGGCAAGGGTAATTTGATCATTTCCTCAATAGGTATATAAACCCAAGTTAACTTAGCGCTCTTCCCTTTTACCATTTGTGCAATAATAACCTAAAGGAATACTATCTGGAATATAAAGGCAACCTAGCAAACCACAAGAAGGACTAACTCGATTCCATCAAGTAAGAATTTCAATGGTCAAATTATTATATTTAATGTTAGAATTAAGGAATTTAATGAACTCCATTATGTGATTCCATCAAAGTTCGGATCGAGGAAAAGGGTGGAACAAGTATAAAAACAAGCCATTAAAGGTTTGATTGATGGAATTTGACAAGTAAGTTTATTAATCCACTTAATGCATTAGGAAATTACAAATTTTAAGGTCTAATTAGAATTGGGAATACAAACATTAGATTTAAGAATGAATTGGAACAAAAGGAAATAGGGTTTGTGAAGAACAACGTGGCACATGTTTAAATACACACCTGTGTACTTAGCCGTGCTAAAACACATACTGTATATAGAAAGGTACAAGGATGAACACGCCTATGTACTTGGGCATGTTGAAATATAAAAACCCACAAAAAGATATACAACCATTTACATGATTAGGTACTTGGGTGTACCAAAATGCCAAAATCCACAAAAAAGTATATGGCCAACTACAAGGTCGTGTACTTAGTCGTGCCAAAAATGCAAAACACACACAAAAATATATACGACCACTATACACGACCATCTATCCCAACTATGCCAAAGTACATGACCTAAAACACGACTGTGTACTTAGAAATATTCTACTACTTGATTTATTTTCTAACTAAATGAACTTCCATGCAACTTAGATATCTAATAAAACCCTAGACAATCCATTAGAGTAAGAGAAGAAATCATATAACGATTAAGTGAATAAAATTAAGAAACTTAGATTATTCTTATATTAGTTCTAAGAAGGAATCACCGGTGTTTTAACAGATTATAGATTTACTTTAAGTTCAAGATTAGTTGTGCTTAAGACTACAATTCCAGGTATGTGTAACTTTGGTTGTTTTTTATGCTTACTAAGTTGGTATTAAATTGGATATACTGGTTTAAATGGTTAAGTTGCTTGTTGGTTACACTTGGCTTGACCTAAGGACCTGTAGTGGCAGATCCCTAAGAGGCACCCCAATGATCTTTGTGTGATGTTATCCTTAGTGAAGTCATGCTTAGAAATGAATTGAGTTGGTTTAAGGTATAAGGACTCATGGGTATTGGGGCTCCTAGTAGTATTTCCTAACACCATATTAAGTTTTAAGTATGGTTAGGGTTTAAGGACTCATGAGTGTTGGGGCTCGTAGTGGTAGTTCTTAACACCATATTAAGTATTTTCTTATATGTATTTGATGGGTTATGAGTACCCCATTAGTGTTTTGTGGATTTAGGTAAAATAAGAATTTGTTGTATAATGTATAATGTCTACATAAATATATGTGATTTAAGTTTTTACTTGTTCATACGTATGTGTTTGCCAGTTATACGTATTGGGCGTTAGCTTACCCATTGGGGATTTTTTATTTTTTTTAGATGTAGGTATAAAGGGAAATGTTACTCATGAAGAGGAGTTAGGTTTGAATGTACAGGAGAGGGAGGAGGAAGATTTCCGTTATTATTATGGAGATTAATTGAGGATTGATCAACTAAAGCATAAGAATTGTATTAAGATTTATTATTGAATTTGAGAATTTTGAGAGTTAGAATAGTTAAATATTTTAAGTGATTTGAATTGATGTATTAAAAGTGTTTTCTTTAAGAGTTGAAAGTTTATGCATGATGTATTTGTGTCATGTTGGAAATATTGGATGCATATGATTGTACTTTATAGGAATTACATGATTAAATGGTATCAGAGTAGGGTTAAAAACCTTAATATGTCCTTACCTAATAAGGATACGTGGCAAGTGGTAGCGTCACAAGATCTGGGACGTTACAAAATAGAAAAGGTAACCAAGTTAAATGCATTTTCCCTTTTACAGCATAATGCGTGATTGCTAGCAAGTTTTACTAGTAAATGTGATGAAAAGAATCACATCAATTAATAATAAATTAACTTAATCTCTTTACTTTAGCATTTAAGCATAACACAACATGCAATGAGTGGTGAGTTTTAAATTAAACCTATTAGTGTTGACCTACAAGTCCTCTCATGGTACATAGGAAATCATGGATATATCACTATTATTGTATACACAGTATTCTTTAAGACTTTCAGGTCTATCCTATCCGCAGTGAGTATAGCATAGTCTAAATACTTAAATGTTTTTTTAATCCTCAATGGTACTTTTTATGTTTTAAAATAGCTATCTTGTTGTTTAGCCTATTCTGATCGTCGGGGATTATTGCCATCCTTGAAGCTCTTGCAAGGCCATGTTATGTAGTTAAAAAGATAAAGAAATGGCCCATTCCGCATTCTTGGAAAAAAGAAAAAAAGGGCTCAAGGGCAGTTCATGCTTACTCTTCTTTTTTAAATTGTTATTGGTTATATGTATAATGTGAATTCATTTATTCTTTCCTATGATCTTAGGCGACAACCTTACATAAAATTTCAAACGTAGTAAATATACTATTGAGATAGAATTTCGACTTTTGGTTTTAGATCATAAAATACACATGTATAAGAGATATAGCATATTAATAGAAAAAAAGAGACATAAAATTTATGTAAAATACCTAATATGCATCAAGAGCCAATCTATAGGATTAGAAGCAAGACACATAAGCAGTATTTTATTGTATTTATTTACATGTGTTTGTCAATTATTAGATACACTTATATTAATTCTATTGGTTGTAGAAGTAATCAATCTATATGTTTTGTAGTCTTTTTATATATAGCCAATAGGTTATAGAACAGAGTAGCTTATCAGAGCAATACACATTTCCTTCTTCTTGAATTCATCAAGCTTAGAGTTTAGAATCGGTCTTCTATCAAAAGTTTGCTCAATTACACATGGTATCAAAGCTATAGGTAGTACATACTTATTTCATTTCAACTTAGTTACAATGTTAGGGTTCAATGATAGAGATCATGAATAATTAGATCAATACATTTCCAATTACATAAGGAGATATGACTCCTTCTAATTGTTTGTACATTTCAACATCGGATAATCCTTTGATGGTTATTGGAAATATCATTTTTAATGGTTCAAACTTCCTTGCTTGGAGTTGTGCTATAAAGATAGGATTAAGGGTCAAACTTAAGCTAGGTTTCATTGACAACAATATTACAAAACCTAGTGATCAGTCACTAGATTTGATTAGATGGACAAGGAATGATTATATGGTTAGGTGTTGCTTGTTAAATTCATTGACTAAAGAAATTGCACAAAATTATTTGTATGCCAAATTTGCTTATGAACTTTGGAATGAAGTGAAAGAACAATACGGTCAAGGAAATGGACCCTTAGTTTTCCAATTGCAATACAAAATTTCAAACCTAAATTAAGGAAATTATACAGTTGGCCAATATTATAACAAACTCAAAAAGTATTAGGATGAACTACAAGCCTTAAATGGTAATCCAGGCTGTGAATGTGGGAGAATTAGCTATTGTACATGTGCTTTAGTTAAAAGAATTAATCTTTTTAAGGCACAAGGAAAATTAATTCAGTTTTTAATGGGTTTAAACGAGGGATTTGAAGCTATAAAGAATCAGATCTTGTCGATGGAACCTACGTCCACTGTTAATAGGGCATTTTATCTTGTGCAACAAGTTGAGAAACAAAAGCTTATTGCTAGATTAGAAATGCTGATGTTAAAAGTTTTGCATTTGCTGCAAATAAAGATAAGGTGAACTTCTTAGCAGATAAGAGGAGAGGAAAGAATTTCCAAGGGAATTAGGTTATTTGTTGACATTGTAAAGGAGAAGGCCATACTATAGAAACTTGTTTTCAAATCATTGACTATCCAGAATTGTATAAAGGGAAAACAATTTCAAGAATTCGAACAAGATGGCAACAAAGGTTAAAACTCGAAAGACATAACTATTGATATCAAACACTCCATTTGACACCTTTACTGATGTTGCTGGTGATAGTTGTTCTCTTGATCACTAAATGATACAAAGTGTTTGCAATGAGGTCATGAAGATGATGAAAGGGAACGCTTCTTAAGAAAGCTCAAGCTCCATGGCAAATGTTGTTCATTGTGTAGATAATGCCAATTTTTTTTTTCAATCTTGGTTCCTTAAATAACAACTTGTATTCTTAGGTTGCCGACACCGGTGCCACATAGTATATGATTCCTTTTAAGACCTTACTTTTCAATATAATCCATTTGGAAAAACCTGTTATAGTACACTCACCTGATGGAAGTTTAAAACCTATTCATACAATAGGATATGTCACAATCAATTCCAAATTTGTTCTACACCATGTTTTGTATATCCCGAACTTCAAACACAATCTTTTATCAGTTTCCAAAGCCACTTTTGACAACAAAATGGTAGTTACTATTGATTCTTCATTCTTAAATTTTCAAGACTAGAAACTTAAAATGGTTATAGTATAAACCAAAGTTCATAATGGGCTATACATATTGAAGCAATTAGTTGTAGGATGTTTTAGAATTTCACATACTTGTAATCGGATTGTTAGTCATGTGAAAAATTCTTCCTATAATAATTCTAGTTCACTTCATTCGTTGCATGCTAGACTTAGTCATGTATCAATTTCTAAAATACAACATTTAGATGTTTGCAAGAATTTTGATTCTTCTCATTTCTTGTGTGAGACTTGTTAGATATCAAAGTTTCATCAGTTTCCTTTTCCTCGCAGTGTTCATCATTTTAATACTTTGTTTTATTTACTGCACATTGACATTTGGGGACTATATAATGCTCATTCCATTACTGGAGCATCTTATTTCTTTACCATTATTGATGATTTTTCTCGAAGTACATGGACCTTTTTTATGAATAATAAGTCTCAAGTACTAGGAATTCTTGACAAGTTCTTCTACTATATTTCAAATCATTTTTCTGCTCAACCAAATTCATGAGGTTAGATAATGGAGCTGAGTTCTTATCTCATTCTTGTTAGTCATTGTTTGATAAATTTGGAATTACTCATCATAGAATTGTTATACACACTTCTCAATAAAATGGTCGGGTGGAACGTAAACATCGACATATTCTAAATACAACCAGAGTGTTACATTTTTATGCTAAATTGCCTAAAACATTTTGGGAAAAGTGTGTGTTAATTGGTACTTACCTTATCAATAAGATGCCTATGCCTATCCTAAACTGGAAACCACCACAAGAAGTTTTATTTGGTGAAAAACCTACATTTAATCATCTATGTGTTATGGGTTGCTTATGCTTTATTGCTTGTAATCCAAAATCTTCTGATAAGTTTGATCCTAAAAGGGAAAAGTGTGTCTTTCTTGGTTATGAAAATGGGTGCAAAGCCTATAAAGTTATTTCTTTACAATCTCAGAAAATGCTTTTTAGTAGAGATGTAGTTTTCTATGAAGACATTCCCTTTCAAGTGTAGTTTGTGTAACCATTCGGATATGTCTGCTTCTCACACATAGTGACATATATCTTTGTCTATAGAATCAGATCAGCATACATTTTCTTTTGCTAAACCTCCATCCCATTCAGATAGGTCTGCTTCTCACACATAGTGACATATGTCTTTGTTTATAGAACCAGATCAGCATACATTTTCTTTTGCTGAATCTCCATCGTTTTCTTCTACATCTTTTCCTTCTAATCCTGTTCCCTCTTCTATATCTCCTCTATCGAATCCTCATTATACTCACAATTTTCCAACAACTGTACGCAAGTCCTGTAGAATTTGTAAACCACCCAACTTGTTGCAAGAAAATGTTTGTTCTCTTTCTTGTAGTAATAATAACCATGAACCTAATCATCCATATCATCTTTTCTCACCTAATACTTTTACTGAATATCCTCAGGATTTTGTTCGGTCTATGGCAAACATGTTAGCAACTAAAGAACCTTGTCGTTATTTTCAAGCAACTAAGATTGAGAATTGGGTTCTTGCCATGAACAAAGAACTGGAAGCTTTAGAACTTAATTATATATGAGAGCTTACATCCTTGCCCAAAGGTAAAATGGCCATTGGTTGTAAATGGATTTATAAAATCAAATATAGACTAGATGTAAGTGTTGAATGTTATAAGGCTAGATTGGTAGCTAAAGGATACACCTAAGTTAAGGGAATTGATTATCATGACACCTTTTCACTTGTAGCTAAATAGGATACTGTCAGTATTTTACTTGCTATTGCTTCAGTGAGGAGATGGCCACTTTTCCAATCGGATATCAACAATGCCTTTTCACATTGTTTTATTAATGACGAAATTTATATGTAGTCACTTGAGGGATATTCTAAAGCTAAACGCGGCCAAGTTTGTAAGCTCAAAAGATCTTTGTATGGTCTTAAGCAAGCCTTAAGACAATAGAATGTTGAAATCTGCAATTTTTTGCTCTCTCATGGTTTTCATCAGTCTAAAAGTGATTACTCCTGGTTTGTTAGACATACTGAACATGAGTTTACTGCTCTTTTGTTGTATGTGGATCATCAGTTGATCACAAGTATGAATGTTGATGCTATACAGCAGCTTAAGCATGATATGCGCAAGACATTCACCATTAAGGATCTTGGTGACGCTCGGTTCTTTTTGGGCCTCGAATTGTGTCGTACTTCTCATGGTATTTTAGTTAATCAACATAAGTTCATTCTTGACATTTTATTTGATGCCGGCATGACTAGTTGTAAGCTTTTAGACATTCCATTGCTTACTGGTCAAAATCTGTTTAAGGACGACTATCCATTACTTGCTGAACCACTGCAGTACAGGCGTCTTGTTGGACGACTCTTGTATCTCACACTTGCGAGACCTGATTTAGCAGTGTTCATCATTTAAGCCAATTTTTGGCTGCTCCATAAGTTGGACATTTAAATGCTACTTTTCATGTGTTACAATATTTGAAGGGAAGTTATTCTCTTGGGCTGTTTAATTCATCTAATACTCTATTATCTCTTACTTGTTATAGTGATTTTGATTGGGGTTTATCATTACATGATTGTTGATCTCTTTCTAGTTTCTATGTTTTTCTTGGGAGTTCTCTTATATGTTGGAAAACCAAGAAACAGCAAATCGTTAGCACGTATACAACAAAAGCAGAGTATTGTAGCATGAGTGCTTCAACTAAGGAGTTGCTTTAGATTTCCTACATTTTAGATGATTTGTGTGTTTCTTTCGATTTGCTAATTCATTTTGTATTGTGATAATAAGTCCGCTCTTCAGATTGCTGCTAACCCATGTTTCCATAATTGATCCAAACATATTGAAGTGGATGTTCATTTCATCCGTGATCATATTGCATGAGGTTTTTTGCGGACTTCTTATGTTCCTTCTTCTCAATTAGTAGAGCTGCTTACCAAATCACTTCCAGCTGCCAAGTTACCAGAATTCTGCTTCAAGCCGGGCCTTAGAGTGGCTCCACCTTAAGGGGAAGATATGAGTAGTATTGTATAGTATTTATTTGCATGTTTCTGTCATTTATTAGATACACTTGTATCAATTCCCTTGGTTGTAGGAGTAGTTGGTTTGTTATACTTTGTAGTCTTTGTATATATAGCCGATAGGTTACAGAACAGAGCGGATTATTAGAGCAATACACATTTCCTTCTTCTTGAATTCATTAAGCTTAGAGTTTAGAATCAGTCTTCTATAAGAAGTTTGCTCAATTCCATAAGACGTTTGCTCAAACTTTGCTAGCTCATGGAGTTTGAAGTGGTGAATGGATGATAGTGGAGTTTTAATGAGGTTGTTATCAATGGAGGATAGGTTCAGTGTAGAGATGAGTCGCTCAGTGACTGGTGAAGTGGAACAGGAGCTACAAAAGAGTGTTTAGCCTGTGATTGCCCATATGGACAACTGTGGATGAGGTGGTCTAAAATCGATTGAACCATAAAAGCATACCGAACTGAAAGTTCAATTTTTGTTTTCAATACAGTTTAGTTCATGGCTCAAATCGTGTTTTGGTCCACATGCACAAACCAAACCGATTCCGAGAATGTTAATTTATTAATTTGCTTTTACTTCGGATAGCTGATGTAATTCATTGTGTTGAATGAGATCAATATGCTTCTGTAGAGGAAGACTAAAATGATGGCATGAGCCACACGGAAACTTTGGTGTCTACACTGCACGATATTGATCCGTAAGTACTGTTAATCTAGTCTTCAATAGTATAAAGAAAGTATATTTTTCTTTTCCCTCCGTGCGGAAGCTCCATTAAGAAGTCAGTCGTGAAATTTCAGTCCAAGGTTGCCAGCAGGGTCAATCGAATCACATACTCGTTTATTCGGTCCAAAATGGAAAACTCAAGTATGACAAGGGAGGAATTCAAGAAGCAGTTTTGGGGGGCTCAGGAGCACATACATGCTGTTGATATCTTCCAGATTGTATTGAGTCAGCGCCCTGAATGAAGAACATTTACAGATCCATTTGAAGTGTATAGGGTGCGACGGTTGTCAATCCAAGTCCATGGACAACAAATTTGCAAGTTCAGTTGCATGTTCTCTCGATTTTTTTATAGTACAATTTCATATCATGTGGAACTTGATTTCCCTTTTTATTGGAATTACCATTTGGATTTTAGATAGTTATTCTGAATAGGATGCAATCTTAGATGGTTGCTTGGATAAGTATTTCGAAAAGGTGCTGAAATTTTGCAAAATTTTGAATGTAGAGGTTAATATTAATCTTGTGATAATGATCAAACTAGGGACCAAACTAGGCTGAATTGTTCCTTTTAGGCTTAAAAATTTTATGAACTGCACCATATAGTTAGATTCAAACAGGAGCAAACATAGAATCATACCATTAGGGGACCGAATATACAATATTAAAATTACTCATAAAAAAATATTTACTTATTATTATAATTATAATAATGTATCTCACATATATAGAAATAAATATACCTTTAATATAATTTAATACTGAATAGAAAAATAAATTTAAACTTTTTTCATATGTTGATTATTTTATAAAAGATTAAAAGAATAATTTTTTAACAAGATTATAAAAAATAATATAATTTTTTATATTGATCGCAAAATTATTTCATTAGTAATTTCATAAAAAATATATATGCATATGCTCTTTTTTAATATAAGTAATTAAACAATTGATTAATAATAATACTTATTTCTTTTCATAATATTAATAGAGAAAGAAAATGTTAGTACTTTAAGTAATATAAACTACTATTATGTACTATTGTTTTATACAATATGATTGAAATATTTATAATATTGAATATAATTATTATATATCGTAAAGTTACTAATAAATAAATAGTGTCTATTGAAAATTTATTTAATTAACTATTATATTTTTTATTAATGAAATTCAATTTTATACGTTATAACAAAAAAATAAAAAATGAAAACCATTTATTGAGAGATAAATAATAAATGTAACTTAAAAAGGCAAAAATGACTCTAGGTACCGTTTGGTTACTGATACTGGATAAAACAAGGAGTATTGGACAATACTAACGAAGAAGGATTGGATAAAAAATATTTTTGTACCACGTTTGTTTTGTTCAATACTAGACAAGGATTTTTGTGCTGTCCAGTGTTTGGATTGCAAAGTATTGGACTGAACATAGTAAATTTGACAATTTTGCCCTTTTTAATTACTAGAGAAGGCTTTTGTGCTATGCAGCGTTTGAAATTGCAAAGTACTGGACTGGACAAAGTAAAATTAACAATTTTGCCCTTTTATTTATATCATAGTTATTTATATATATTTGATATTATTATAAGAAAAAATGATTTGAATGTTTAATATATTATATTCAATATTATAGGGAAAAGAATTATGTTATATTTAATGAAATAATACGTTATTTATGATTTTGAATATGTCACTGAAGACATGAAACACTTTTACACTGAAACATCCACATATCCATCAATCACTTTGAACAAGTCATTTAGATCGACAAAATTACAAAATCAATCCACAAATTAGATCGATTAGATTAGAACATCAATCACTTTTATATTTCATCAAATTAGATCAATTAGATTAGAACATCAATCACTTTTATATTTCATAAGGACAAGGCATAAATGACATAGATAAGATAATAATCATACGTTTCAATAGTCAAAGTAGTTTCTATAATTATGACCTACCAACTACATTTGATAGAAAACCTGCCAACTCTATTGCAGGAGATTCATGAGGTTACAACTTCTACAAAATATGAAAACCGGTTTAACCATACAAGGTACTAAACCAGGGTAGAGAGGTTCGATAATACAAAACCAATGAAAGAAGTCTCAATTACATAAATACTATAAACATGTTTTACATCAACCAATAATTCACCTAATAAATACTAGGCGTTGTTCTCCTTGGAGCCTAAAAAAAAAAACTTCTCATATTGTGGATTTGTCGCCATTTGCATAAGAACATCCAACTCTTCATTTTCCGACAATCCTAACGTTTTCAACTCTGCAACAATATCATCCCTAGGAGGATTAGCAATTCTACCTGCAAGTAAAGCAAAATCACTCCTAACATCACTAATGCTCTTTTGAAACGTAGATATAAATTCTGCAGCATATTCTGCCATCGGACGCTTGCGAGTCGGTCACACAGATGGATCACGTGACGCATAGTTGGAGGCTTCAGTAGACTGTGGCACTTGTTCTGACTCCATGTCTTCATCAAAAGTATCCTCACCCTCATTTTGCAAGTCCTGTGTCACATCTGTTGGTGTCTCAGCCCTTTTGCCATTTGCTCTATCCTTTCCAAATATCCTTTGAAGTTTTTCAAACTCTTTAAATTCCTTGTTGGCATGATTAGCAACCTTCGGATGTTTCTACAAAACAATAAAAATAGTTATTATAATAACAAAGAATTAACGTTTAAAAAATGAGCTTATTTCAAAATAAAGATAATGTTGATTTTACCTCTATGTATTCAGCAAGGACCGCATTACTATCAACAATAACACATTTTTTGACATCATCCCACCCAAAACCATTAGTATTTATCATGTCAACAACCTCTGCCAGCTTCATTGACCACCTCTTCATTTTGTTAACAATTTGCCTGACATTGAGATTGATTTCTGGAATGTGGCTTTTCATCCTTTTTAAAGCTTTTTCATTAGCCTCATTCTTAGAACTGCCATTTTCTCATTTGTATCCTTCAACGACTAACTCCTCCAGTACCATCAATAACGTTTCTTCCTCAACTTGGCTCCAAGAACGTCTAGTTTTTTTATCTCTACTGTCCATGACTGTACACGAATCCATAATGTAAAGCAAAAACCAAACAAATAAAATGTAAGTCATGCATACAAACAGTGGATAGAATATTTCAATTTACATTACAACATAAAATTGAAAATTCGATAACAAAATGATTTCAATAATATATAATAAACGAAAAATTACTACTAACACTAATCTAAGATATATAATCAAAGAAAGTACAACAATTAGTGACATTCTAGTTTCTATGACGGGCCCTCCATTCATCGTACATCTCTTGTGCTAAGGTATTCCTCATCTCAGTCTATGCCTCAGTAGGTTCTACTGTTTCAATTGTATCAATTCCATTTTCTCCAATTGGTACTTCATCACCTTCAATTACAGCGTGCTCCAATGGGTCCAGTAGCATGTACATTCGAATGAAGTTGTGTAATAGACAACAAGCTAGAATCATTCGACATTGTATTTTGATGGGATAAAATGATGGTCTCCTTAGAATACCCCATCGTTTCTTCAAAATTCCAAAACATCTCTCTACAACATTTCTTGCCCTTGCATGTCTATAGTTAAATAATTCCTCACGATTTTGAGGCTTACGTTGACTTGTAGCCCACTCTTGAATGTGATAACGCCTCCCTCTAAAAGGGGAAAGGAATCCTGGTGCGTTGGAATATCCACCATCTACTAGATAATATGAACCTACAACGAAATGTAACCACATAAATTTACATGAAAATTTTCAATTGGATAGATAAAATGAAAACAATTTTCTTTTTTAAAATGCTTACCGGGTGCAACTCTCAATCCATTAGATCGAATGACTGCATCACGTAATACTCTAGAATCTAATGCAGACCCTTTCCAGCCAGCCAATATATAGATAAATTTCATGTCACGATCACATACACCCATGACATTCGTTGCAAGATGCCCTTTCCTTGTTGGATACCTAGGTCTATCTGCAACTGGTGTCGTAATTGCAATGTATGTACTATCTAATGCTCCAAGGCAACCCTAAAATGTTTCCAAAGAAATAAAAAAAAATTGTATTGTAATATAAGTAATCATGACCATCGTCGATTAACTGAAGGTACCTAAAAGATTTTTTGTATTACCTTAAACCATTTCCACCGTTCGTCAATGCAATCTTCTTGTACTGGATTGGGTTTTGCAAGTAAAATATCTTGTAACCTTAACACAGTAGCTAACACTTGATGGCAATTTCTACTAACAGTCTCACCTGATCTACGAAATCTAACTTGAATACTTTTATTTTTTGTATGATGTGCAAGGATGTTAAGAAAAATCGCAACTTGTTCTTCAACCGTTGCTCTTCCATTACAATGCATTCCCCCCCGTACCCTAATGGGTTCACAAAGATGTGCAAAACTATTCCTACACATCCTTAACTCCCATAAACAATTTGTATCACTCCCATTAATGAGTGAATCAATCACCTCTCGACGCGTTTCATATCTAGCTATTACTCGCTCGTTCAATACACCGCTCTCTACTCTCCTATTCAAAACAAAGTTTATATAATAGAAACTAGTTGCCGCCATTGTAAGCATATTGATATAGACTCTCCATCTAAGAAGACAAATCAGAAATCCATGATGATCCATGATCTATATGACATATCAAAGGAAAGACCCATAAGTGTAACGTTGGAGATCTGAAGATCATTTTCATAATACAAAACATAATGGACAACATGATATGCTACATAATCTAAATTCAACTAGGGAGTAGGCAATAAGACAACTTGTGTAAGGAGCCGTTGTTCTTCCCTAAGAAGCTCTCCTACACAAATATCCAATAAAGGAACCGGTTCTCTACTCATTAAGTTGGACCCGATTGCTTCCAACTCCCCCCCCCCGTAACTTCATTATGTGCTTCCATTCCATCCGACTTCACTTGTGAGTGTGAATGGGAAATACTTCTAGTGAAGATGAGTTGATGGCTAATTCTCCTGACTTTTTTCAAGCACACGGTCTCGACACACGACTTATACACGCCCGTGCCTTCAACCATGTACTCAACCGTGTGTGCTTCTGTGGATTTTCCAAGCTTAACACACGGTCGTGCCTTCAACCGTGTACTCAACCGTGTGTGCTTCACACGGCCGTGCCTTCAACCGTGTACTCAACCGTGTGTGCTTCTATGGATTTTCCAAGCTTAACACACGGCCGTGCCTTCAACTGTGTACTCAACCGTGTGTGCTTCTATGGATTTTCCAAGCTTAATACACGGCCGTGCCTTCAACCGTGTACTCAACCGTGTGTGCTTCTGTGGATTTTCCAAGCTTAACACATGGCCGTGCCTTCAACCGTGTACTCAACCGTATGTGCTTATGTGGATTTTCCAAGCTCAACACACGGCCGTGCCTTTAACCATAGACTCAGCATGCATTCGAACCCTAACCAATAAACCCCCTAAAGCGAACCATGCATTCGAACCCTAAAACCAATAACCCCCCTAAAGCGCACCATGCATTTGAACCCCAAAACAATGTTTAAGCTTCCCCCAACAGCCCCCCCCCCCCCCCCCCCCCCCCCCCCCACCAATGGACAGCGAGCGACAAATCTTGAACAGCATGCGAGCACTGGGGGACTTGTTGATGGACACAACGAACAAGCATGCGAGGAACATTCAAAAGGAAGCAATAATGTGAGAAGAAATGGAACCATACGTACCTGATGGCGACTTCGAGCTTCACAATGGCGATGGGTGAACTTGCGGCCGATTCCACATCGGGCGGCAGTGAAGGAGCGGCACCGATGGCTTATCGTACTTCCTCGTTTCGAAGCTCGTGCGGTGCTGGAGGAAAACAAGACCGGTTGCAGCAAAGGAAAGGAGAGGCGTCTGTGCAGCAGGGTGACAAGGTAAGTATGAAGGGCAAATTCGGAATTTAAAAAAAATACATGTTAGACCAATACCGCATTTTTAGTACCGAATTACATGCGGTACTAAAATTTCTGATTTTGTCCAGTACTTCCTTCATGTGTGGCAACCAAACGGGGGATAAAAAATTTTGTCTTGTCCAGTGCCGAATTTTAATGCCAACCAAACGCTACCTTATAAGAATTGAACCCATGATCTTGAGTATGTAAAAACAAGCATTTAATCACTAGATCATAATAATTTTTATGATAAAATTTACGTTTAAAAATATAAATATAATTAATATATATATTTAATTTTAAAATAAATTTAAGTAAATATTTTTTTTCTCAAACTTGGGGGCCAAGGCCCCTTCAACACCTCCTTTGGTCCACCCCTGGGTTCAAATCTAAAAGAAAAGCATATATATATCTGTATTATATTATATATATAATAAATATAATTTCTTTTACTCGTATTGATAGCTCCTCCTAGAATGATGTTTTTATGCGATGCTAACGATTTATATCTATGGTAGTGGCTCCTCATAAAGTATGATTTAGTTAAATTTGAAAAGACAAATCATACTGCATCGAACTGTGTCCACCTCTAATTGCGAGTGAAGTTTTAAGGAACATATTGTTCAAATGGCACCATTAACACAAAGTCGGTTAGTAGCATTCTAGGATTAAAGACCCTTATTTCATTTGAACAACCTAATACTCTATTTAAATGAAGTGCTTTAGAGGCAATGATATATCAATACTTTATTTGAATGGTTTTTCTTTTTAATTGTAAATGTAAATTTGCACGTTGAGTAAAAAGGTAAGAAAAAGGGGAAAAGAGTTGAATTAGGTGAAGGGAAATCATGTTTGCCAAACTTATTTTAAATACTTATCAGGACATGACGTTTATACTGCTCGAGCATTGTTATATTAATCAAGAGAAATTCATTTATAACTTCAAATAGTAGGAAGTGATAGTGAGAGGCAACATTAGTGAACAATAAGAAGTGATAGTGTTCATTCACCCAAATGAAAGTTGTTTTAAAAAGATAAGAAAAGTAATTTCCTACTTTCTATTGTTTGTTGATAGGAAAGATTGAGGAATCAAACAACAACTATGTAAACAATCAACATCAAAGAAAAGTAATTATGAAAAATTAAAGGCAATGCACTATGGTCTACCAAAAAACCCCTCAATGAGCATAAGTAGAAAAAGAGTGGTGGTGGGGATAGGGCCTAAGTAACATAAGGTAAATATACATCCATATAAGCATAATAGAAAACATAGCACTATATACCCACAAACTCTCGCCGATTCCCACGAATTCCCAGTCGACTAGCCCCTCAGCCGATGGACCATGCAAGGAGCCCTCAAGATTAAAGAGATAAGTTGCACTCCCACATTTTTTAAAGTATACGTCATTTTTTTTTCATTAATATTTTTTAAATCATGGTCGCTAGAATTTCCTTTCACCGTTATCTACAACTAAAAGCCATATTTTGCTACAACCTCTTGAGCTACACAACATATTTGATCGTTGAAAGCTTATGTTCCAATAAAAATTAATCGAAAGAATGTTTTTTGTGAAATAAATACAATCATAACTGGAGCGTTTCACAAATCCATGTAAAATATTTGATTCACTAATGATATTGAGTGCATAACATCTGATTCATCAAAATATGGAGTACAATGAACTTGAATATAAGCATAGCGAACTCCAACTATAGTTATCTTGAAATAGACATGAGTAAATAAATAGGATAACTACTTAATGAGCTCCAACGAAGCCAAGCCTGTCATTGTCCAACCATGGCATGAATCTTGCATTAGAACTGCATTTAATTCTATTATATTATATTATAGCCCCTTTTAACATCCCATAACATGATATCAATATAGATCATTATCATCACAATGTTTGAAAGACACAAAAAGCTGTCAGTTAACAACATCTACATTAGTTTAACGGGAAAAAATAAAAGAAAAAAAAATAATTAGTTGTAGCTATTACGTGGAAGAAGTATAGCATTACTGGACAAGAACGACGGCCTTCCGTATGAATCACAAAACCCTTTATTTATCTTAAAACTGTAAGACCCCAGATTAATACTAATATATTGCTCGATCTGTAGGCCCTAAATCTTCTGAGTGTCGAGCGTAAGATATTATTCCCTCGAGACATTAATGAAATGGGGATTCCATTGTGTACGTGTAGGAGAGAGGTCGTGCAATGAACGGTGCCAAAACCAAAGAACATGAGAGAGGGAGGGCCTTACCGCGAGCTTGCTTCTTCTTCTCAACATTTATTAGATTTTAATGGTGATCTTAAAAAAGCGATCATTAAAAATTTTTGACAAGAGCCATGTCCCCATCCGACGCGTAGAAATCGACCACAAGCGATGCCGGATTTTCTGGGAGTCGACAACAAAATATAATGTCATGTTTCGAAAACCATGAAGCTTATTATAAAGTTATAACCATGCAATACCCTATTGGGAGACAATAGGGGTGTAAACGGGTTAAGTTTGAGATAGATTTATTGAAATTCGAATCTGACCTTGTAAATAATATAGATGTCCAAAATCCGCTTCTATTCGATAGGGGTTTTTTTTTTTTTAACCCAATCTGAACTCGACTTGAATAACAATTAAATCTTTTTCTTTTTTCATACTTCAACTTATTTTTATATGTCATTTTTTAATTTATTATTAATTTATTTGTGATGGAAAGAAGAGATAAATTAAATATAAAAATATATTGACTAAAAATATAAACATAATAAAATAAAATATATCCATTATAAATTATAATATCAATTTATTATTTTTTTAAAAAATTGGATTAGATTTTCCAATCAATTTTTTTCTAGATTTCGTAACTCGACCCTAAACTCAATCGGGTTGATTGGGGTGGATACCTTATTACGACCCGCCATAGTTACATCCCTAAGAGACGATATGGATCATTTCTTGAAGTTTTGTTATTATAACTTGGATTTATATTAGATCATGTGTAAATGCACAAGTAATATAATATATATATATATATATATAAATGCAGTTAAGGTTAATATCGCAAATAACTTAAAATGATTGGAGGCAATTTGGTAATTCGGATGAAGACTATAAATAGATTGTTATAAATCTTATTGACATTTTTTCCCCCTTTGCATCTCATAAAACACTAGAACTTTCTTGTGTGAATCCATAGAGAAGGAGACAACCCATTTTTCCACCACTAGCTTATCGGATTAAGATAAGTACATAGATTAACGATTATGAATCGTGATGTACGTATGTATATGGTAGAGTAGAGAGTAATGAATTAAGATCATTTACAGGTCAAGATTAATCCGTGCTACATAAGGTTTGGAGTAAGCATTTCAAGCATATCAATCACGATTCCGGTTAAGTAAGTGTATCTACTAGTATATTACATTGTAAATTTTATGTTAGATAGATCAATTAGGTTGAATTGATTAGAAATTGGATTAAGGGATCGATTTACGAAATGTATAGTAAAATACACAGACTCTCAACATGATCGTGTTATGGACATGTTGAATTTAAAGAGTGGACCGAATGATACACGATCTCCCAACACGATCATGTTGGAATTGTGTTGAAGACCTAAAATGAACAGAGAGATACATGGCCTCCCAACACAACGATGTTGTGACCGTGTTAAAAAAGAAAGAAAGAAAGAAAGAAAGAGTAAGATATATGGTCCCTTAACATGACCGTGTCTTGCCCGTGATGAGTTCGAAAAGTCACAGAAATGTACACGGCATTTGGCATGACCATGCACTACCTCGTGTTCACCAATACGACCTCCAACATGATCATGTTGAGTTGAAAAGTTTCCATTTCCATTTTATTTCATTGAAATTCAATTTTAAAAGCATGTAATTGGGATTGTGTATAGGTTTGGCGTTGTAAGGCTATAAGAAGTGTAGAGGATCAAGTATTACAATTCAGGTATGTGTATGCCATATTTGTTGCTTGTGCTTGATAAATTAGATTTTTGGATGTGGGTTTAATAATATTGTAAATTAACTTAATTGAGTTTGCATGTGATTGTGAATTGCTGGGTCTAAGAAGCCAAGTGTGGGTTAGTGTTCTTGGGGTAGCATCCTGATGATTGGTATGTGACATTGTCCCTAGCGGAGTCGTGTACCGAAATAATCTGGGTCTTATGTGTAAGGTTGTGATGTGGAATATTGTAATGTAAAAGGTTATGATGTGTAATGTGGAAGGTTGATGTATGAGGACTCATGGATATATATATGTTTGTGAAAGGTTGATGTGTGATGACTCATGGACTCATGAATAGTGGAAAGTACCCACTGTAATATACATATATATATATATATATATATATATATATATATGGTAAGAGACTCATGGATAAAGAATAACACCTTTTTCATATATATATTTATGTATATATTACTTGTGGATGGATTGTGAAAGGATGTTTACAAATGTTTTGTGTAAAAATGTTTATGATATGATTATGTATCGGTTAAAGATTGTGAAAGATAAATAAAATTCTGTATGAATATTATGATGTATCTTACATGTGTTATTGCTTCTGGCATGGCATGCATATGTGTGTGTAGGTATGTATTGTACTGAGCGTTAGCTCACCCCTGTGGGAATTTTTTTTTTTTAGTTGCAGATACTACATGAGAGATTGTAGGGTATGAGGAAACTCTAGTGGAAACAAATCGGGATACGGAGGAGAATGTGGAGTATGTGTGTTATGATGAGTAGGATCTTAGTGAGGAGAAAGGATAATATGGAATAATTTGTAATTGTGATTTAGATTAACATGATATTTAAATTGTTGAAGGCTTCCACTATATTGAAATTGAGAAAATTGAATGGGAATTATGTTTGGGAGGATATACATTTCTTTAAAAAATTGTGGTATTGTTAGAATTTATGAATGTTTTTGCTATAGTAATTTAAGAGGTTCCTTTATTATATTAAATAATTGAAAGATAATATTTGGAGTGTTGTAGCAATTGAGCCTTTGTGTGTCTTTTAATACTAAGAACATGTGGTGGGCCATAGAGTACTCGGGTTTTGGGGCATTACAGCTTAAGTAGTATCAGAGCCTAGGTTGATGATCCTTAAAAGCTTAGGCTTTGATTAAAAGAATGTAGGTTTGTGATCTTCAAAGCTTAAGTTGATGAATTTATGAATTGCATAGGTTTGATGATCCGTAGAATTTAGTAAGGATCAATAGTATAAGTTCAAACAATAGAAGGAAAGCCATGATCTTTGGACAAATTAGGTATTGGATTTGTAGGATAAAGATATATACCAAGAGCGGTGAGAAAATGGAACTGATATTACTGATTTGTGAACTCCTTTAGTAATATTGAAAATGTCATGTTTAAATTTTTCATACTTTGAGGGATGCATATATATTCCAATATCATTCTTCACTATTGTATTTTATTTTGTAGAATGCTTAAGAGAATTTCAAGACCAGGATCATCCTCAAGAGCTGAAGGTGATGCTCCTAATAATAGAATGCCTCTTAGAGCTCCTCATCAGGGATAAAGAGGGAATGAGGTGAATGCTGCACAAATGCTAGAGGCTATCAATACTCTAGTAGGAATAGTGGCACAATAGTAGCAACAGATACAAGACATGCAAGTGCTAAACATGAGATAGGCCCAGATGATGAAAGAGATTAAAGAGAGACTAGCTGGAGAAATGAGTCTGGACTGTTTTGTTAAAATGGTCAAGGAATTCAAGCCTAAGGTTGATGATCCATTAGATGTTGAACAATGGATTGATGAACTAGCAAAGACTTTTGAAGCACTAGGGACACCCGAAGATAAGAAGGTGAAATATGCAATGAATCTATTGAGAGGCTTAGCTTCTAAATGGTGGTTAAGTGTCTCCAGACTTACCATGGGAGTGATCACTTAGGATAGGTTTAAAGAGATGTTGAATGAGTAATATTTCTTGACCACCATTAAGGATAGAATGCAGGCATCATACTATAGTTGTTGCCAAAGAAAGGGATCAATAGATGAATATGAGATGGAACTTAACCGTCTGATGAAGTTTATGCCACCTGCATTCAAAATTGATGAGAAGTTCATAGCGCATCGGTTTGTATTGGGATTGGAGCCTAAACTGCAGCATGAGGTAGTTGCCTTCAAACCAAAAACTTACTCGGAAGCTATAAACAAGGTAAAACTTTTTGAATAGAGTCATAAGAGAACTGACAAGATGAGAACTTTGGGAATAAGAGTGGTATTGGGGAAAAAACCCATTTAGAATATCATAACTCAAGATAAGGGCAAAAGGCCTCACATAGTGCAAACCGGATTTGTGGTCATAGCAACACCTTCCCCTCAAGCAAAAACCTTATATGTGGGATAGAGTAACAAGTGTAGAAGATGTTATAGGCCACACAAGCTAAATGAATGCAAACGGCCAAAGGGTGCTTGTTTTTCATGTGAGAAGACGGGACACAACAACAAAACCTATTAGGAGAGGTCAATCCCATTGACATTTTGCTTCTTCTACAAATAGAGGGGTTTTAAGATGGTGGACAGCCTGAGAAATAGAAAATAGAATGTACAACCAGCACTAGTAGTAAGAAACTAGATTTGGACTAATGATGGTAGACCTCAACAGGTAGGGCCAAGGTAAAGGGCATCAACACGAGTGTTTACAATATAGAGATATGATACTTCAAATGCAAAGACCTTAGCAAGTACACTATTAGTGAATTCTGCTGAAGCATATGTATTGTTCGACACCGGTGCATCACATTTATGTATATTTGATGCATTTAGAAGTAAATTTAATGTATATAAAGAAGTGTTGAATGCCATATTGAGCTTAAGTACTCCTATGGGTATGGGTAGTGGATTGAACCAAATATGTAGAAAGGTCTATATGGAAGTGCATGGTAGAATATTGTTTGCAAATCTTTTAGTGTTAGACATGACTGATTTTGATGTAATTTTGGGAATGGATTGGTTAATCAAATATCATGTAACAATAGATTTTCACGATATGACCATCCATTTCAACATGCTAGAAGGAGAACAATTTAAGTTTAAATTGAAAACTTATAGACCAATAGAATTGTCAACTTATGAACTATGGGGGTAAAAGTATGATGGCATTAGTAGCGGTTGAAATTGAAGAGGTGATGGAAATTAAGAAAGTAAGGGTAGTGAAGGAATCTACTAGAATGTTTCTAGATGACCTATTCGGTTTATCTCTTGTAAGGGAGATTGAATTTAGCATAGATAAAATGTCTAGTATCGCTCCCATATCAAAAGCCCCATACCGTATGGCACCTACAGAATTGAAAGAATTGAAGGATCAAATACAAGAGCTGTTGGACAAGAAGTTTATTAGACCAAGTGTCTCACCTTAAGATGCACTGGTTTCATTTGTGAAGAAGAAAGACAATAGCATGCGATTATGTATAAACTACCGGGAGTTGAATAGGGTTGCAATTAAAAATAAATATCTTCTCCCAAGGATTGACGACTTGTTTGATCAGTTAAAAGGAGCTCAAGTCTTCTAAAAAATAGACTTAAGATCTAGCTACCATCAATTAAGGATTAAGGATGAGGACATCCAGAAGACCGCTTTTAGAACTAGATACGAGGCATTAAAAGTTCCAAGTAATGCCTTTTAGACTCACAAATTCACCAACGACTTTCATGAATTTAATGAATCGCATATTCAGAGAATACTTGGACAAGTTTGTCATTGTGTTCATAGAGGACATCTTAATATATTCTAGAAATGAAGAAGATCACGAGCAGCACTTAAGGATAGTATTGAGCTAATTGCAAGCAGAAAAGTTGTATGCCAAGTTTAAGAAGTGTGAGTTTTAGCTAAAGCAAGTCACCTTTTTGGGACATGTGATTAGTAAGAATAGATTATCTGTAGATCCTGAGAAGATAAAAGCTGTAAATGAATGGCTTAAGCCAAAGACCGTAACAGAAATTAGAAGTTTCTTGGGGTTAATAGGATACTACAGAAGATTTGTGGAAGGATTTTCCAAACTAGCAACCATTTTGACCAAATTGACTAAAAAAGGAGCCAAGTTTGTATGGGATGATCGATGTGAAGTAAACTTCATGACATTGAAGGAGAGATTGACTTATACACCTATACTTGCACTACCAGTCAGTGGTGAAGAATTTGTGGTGTATAGTGATACCTCTATTTAAAGGCTTGGATGTATGTTGATGCAGAATGATAGGGTGATTGCCTAAGCATTTAGGTAGTTAAAGCCTTATGAGAAGAATTACCCGACACGTGATCTAGACTTAATACCCATGGTATTTGCACTCAAGTTATGGAGACATTACTTGTATTGAGGAGAAGTGTAGAATATTCACAAATTACAGAAGCCTCAAGTACTTATTTACCTAAAAAGAGCTAAATATGAGGCAAAGACGTTAGCTATAACTAATAAAGACTATGACTTAGGCATTTAGTATCATCCTAGAAATGCAAATGTAGTTGTTGATGCACTTAGTAGAAAGAAGCATGGTAATCTAGCAACGATGATCACAACTCAAAAGAGAATATTAGAAGATATGTAGAAACTAAACTTGGAGATTGTGACCCAAAAAGTTAGAGTTAAACTCACCAATTTATGAATATAACCAGTATTAATTAATAGAATAAAAGCTACATAAGTTGAAGATGTGGGGATACAAGAAATAAAGAAAAGAATAGAAGAGGTAAAAGCTATAGAGTTCAATGAAGATGCAGAAGGGGTGTTGAGGTATGGTCATAGGCTATGTGTACCAAGTATAGATAAACTAAAGAAAGAGATATTGAAGGAAGCATACTATTCCGGGCACTCTATATACCCTAGAAGTACCAAGATGTATAAAGACCTGAAGAACCAATATTAGTGGAGGAATATGAAGAGAGAAATGGCTGATTATGTATCCAAGTGTATGACCTGCTAACAGGTCAAGATAGAACATCAGAGACCTGCCAGCATCTTACAACCTTTACCTATACTAGAGTGGAAATGGGAACATGTGACTATGGACTTTGTCACAACACTACCCCGATTGATGACTAAATTAGACACAATATAGGTAATTGTGGATCAGCTTACAAAATCAACACACTTGATAACAATAAGTACTGGGTATAAACTAGAGAAGCTGGCACAAATTTACATCAAAGAAATTGTGAGGTTACATGGGAGATTTTGGAATAGTCGGCACGGAGCTTTAGGGACAAAGTTACAATTTAGTATCTCTTTTCACCTATAGTTGAATGGTTAATCAAAGCGAACGATTTAGATATTGGAAGATATGTTGAGGGCGTATGCATTAGACCTTGGTGGAAATTAGGATGAACATCTACTCTTAGTGGAGTTCGCTTACAACAACAGTTATCAAGCTACCATCTAAATGGCACCATATGAGGCGTTATATGGAAGAAAGTGTCGGTCGCCATTACATTGGGATGCGGTGGGTTAGAAACAAATATTGGGACATGATCTAGTGCAAGATGCAGTAAACGAAGTGAAGTTGATTAGGCAAAGGATGCAAGTAACCCAAAGCCGAAGTCATATGCAGACAAAAGAAGATGCCCATTGGAGTCTCAAGTGGGAGATCATGTGTTATTGAAGATTTCACCTACGTAGGGAGTAATAAGGTTTGAATTAAGGGGGAAATTGAACCTTAGATATGTAGAACCCTTTGAAGTCTTAGAGAAAATTGGACTAGTGGCATATAGACTAGCATTACCACCAAGTTTGGCTACAGTACACAATATATTTCATATTTCCCTGCTAAGGAAACATGTATTTAACCCTGACCATATCACTACACTAAAACCTTTATAAGTATAGCCAAATCTCACAACCATGCAAAGACCTATTAGAATTATGGCTACTAAAGAGCAAACTTTGAGAAGACAGGTTATCAAGTATGTCAAGGTGCAAAGAAGCAATCAAACCGAAAGAGAAGCAACTTGAGAACTAGAAGAAGGGATGAGAAGAAGATATCCAGAACTCTTCAGTGATCTAGGTAATTTTAGAGGATGAAAATTCTTGTGGGGGGGGGGGGGGGGGGGGGGGGGGGGGGGGGGGGGAGAGAATGTAAATACACGAGTAATATAATATATATATATATTATATATATATAATAACAATGCAGCCAAGGTTAATATCGTAAATAATCTAAAAGGATTAGAGGCAATTTGGTAGTTTGGACGAGAACTATAAAAAGGCTGTTATAAACCCTATTGACCTTTTTCTTCCCTTTACATCTCATAGAACCCTAAAACCTTCTTGTGTGAATCTATAGAGAAGGAGACGACCCATTTTTCCATCACTAACTTATTAGATTAAGGTAAGTACATAAATCAACGATTATGAATTGTGATTTATGTATATATATGGTAGCGTAGAGAGTAATAAATTAAGATCATTTACAGGTTAAGATTAATTCATGTTACATAAGGTTTGGAGCAAGCACTTTAAGCATATTGATCATGATTCAAGTCAAGTAAGTGTATCTATTAGTGTATTACATTGTAAATTTTACATTAGATAGATCAATTAGGTTGAATTAATTAGAAATCGGGCTAAGAGATCAATTTATGAAGTGTACAGTAAGTACATGGTCTCTCAACATGATCGTGTTATAGATGTGTTGAATTTAAAGAGTAGACCAAGAGATATATGACCGCCCAACACGACCATGTTGGAACCATGTTGAAGACCTAAAGTGAATCGAAAGATACACAACCTCCCAACACGACCGTGTTGCGAACATGTAAACAAAAAAAAAAAGAGAGAGTAAGATACATGATCCCTTAATATGACCATATCTTGCTCGTGATGAGTTTGAAGAGTCACAAAAATGTATACAGCATTTAGCATGACCGTATACTACCCTGTGTTCACCAACATGACCTCCAACATGGCTATGCTGAGTTAAAAAGTTTCCATTTCCATTTTATTTCATTGAAATTCAATTTTAAAAGCATATACTTGGGATTGTGTATAGTTTTGGAGTTGTAAGGCTATAAGAAGTGTGAAGGATCAAGTATTACGATTTAGGTATGTGTATACCATGTTTGTTGCTTGTGCTTGATAAATTAGATTTTTGGATGTAGGTTTAATAATATTGTAAATAAACTTGATTGAGTGTGCATGTGATTGTGAATTGCTGGGTCTAAGAAACCGAGTGTGGGTCGATGTTCTTGGGGTGGCACCCTGATGATCGGTATGTAATGTTGTCCCTAGTGGAGTCATTTACCAAAATAATCTGAGTCTTATATGTAAGGTTGTGATGTGGAATGTGGAAGATTGATGTGTGAGGACTCATGGACAATGAAGAGCACCCACTGTCACATATATATTATTATGTATGGTTGTGAAAGATTGATGTGTAACGACTCATGGACTCATGAATAGTGCGAAGTATCTACTGTAATATATATATATATATATTATGTATGGTAATAGACTCATGGACAAAGAGGAATACCTTTGTCATATATATATATGTATGTATGTGTGTGTGTGTGTGTATTGCTTGTGGATGGATTGTAAAAGAATGTTTACGAATGTTTTGTGTAAATATGTTTATGATGTGATTGTGTATCGATTAAAGATTGTGAAAGATAAATAAAATTGTGTATAAATATTATGATGCATCTTGCATGTGTTATTGCTTCTGGCATGGCATGTGTGTGTGTGTGTGTGTAGGTATACATTGTACTAGGCATTAGTTCACCCTTCGTGGGAATTTTTTTTTTTTTTAGTTGCAAATGCTACATGAGAGATTGTAGGGTATGAGGAAACTCTAGTGGAAATGAATCATGATATGGAGGAGAATGTGGAGTACGTGTATTATGACAAGTAGGATCTTAGTGAGGAGAAAGGAAAATATGGAATAATTTGTAGTTATGATTTAGATTAACATGATATTTAAATTGTTGAAGGCTTCTACTGTATTTAAATTGAGGAAATTGAACAAGAATTATGTTTAGGAGGATATAAATTTCTTTTAAAAATTGTGGTATTGTTGGAGCTTATGAATGCTTCCGCTGTCGTAATTTAAGAGGTTTCTTTATTATATAGAATAGTAGAAAGATAATGTTTGGAGTATTATAGCAATTGAGCCTTTGCGTGTCTTCTAATACTAAGGACACGTAACCAGCCATAGCGTACTCGAGTTTTAGGGCGTTACATTATGTCTAATCTTTTTTTTCCTAGCAAAGGTAGCTGATAAAGAAAGTTGATCTTATATACAATTTTCTTAAGAATCCCCATTAAGTTTATTTGATGATACAATGTATTATGTGAAAAGAAAGGAGAACGTCCAAAAGTTGGCCAATATTTAGGAGGTAGAAAATCGGACTTGTAATCAATCCAATTTTGTATGACTGATTCATCACCTATTTTTAGACATCATTTTCAATATTTTTGTATTCCACATGGTTAGTGATCTACCAAAAACCAATTTTTGGTTCATTTCAGGATAGTGTGGCTTATGGTTTATATCTTTTGACAGGGATTAGTGTATTAGAAGTTTTATGTGTTTATATCAAAATTCAATTAAAAATACTCTATATTTGAATTACTTTATCATTTAAATTATCTATGTTTTACATTAAATTTTAATCAAACATATCTCTAATGTTTGTGTTGCCCTATATCAAGTTAGTCCCCACCGTCAAATAGCATTTTCTAAATATAGGGTATAGACATAGTTGTTAAAATCACTAGTTAACTCGTAAGTTTCTATAATTTTACGTTTTTGTGAGTATATTCCTAATAAACTCACATTTAAAAACGTCTTGGATGTGAAATTGCATTGGAATCGTGATTTGACACAGTAGAATTAGTAAAATCGTGATTCTACGGACATTCGAACCAATTCTACAGCTCGTCAGCAACCAATCCATTTAGCCTATGCTCATCAGCAATTGAGCAATTGGAGGGAGTAGGCCAGCCCAGATAATGTGATGCTTAGCCCAAAGAAGCCCAACCCAGCCCAAACTTTAAACAGAAAAATTACAAAAAGGGGAAAACTACACGATCTGGATCTGCATCAGCCATCAGCATCATCATTCTCGTGTTCTGTTCTTCTTCCTTATTACTTTTCTTCTATTCACTTCAGACTTCATCACGTGTTTTTTATTTTTGAATCTTCAGTCTCAACTCTCGTTCTTGTGTGCTGGGCGTCTTGATCTTGAGGCTCAATCTTGAGTACAGGTAATTTTTTGTTGAAAATTTTTACTGCATTGCATCTTCTTGGTTTAGTTGCTTGGTTAGGGTTTTTGTTTTTTCTTTTTTTTTTTAGGTTATTTTTCGCCATCTCTGTTTACTTCATCTTCTTGCTTTTGTTTACTGCACTGCATCTTCTCGATTTCTATTTACTCTCTTCTTGGTTCTGTTTTTCACGAATCGCGATCTTTAGGACAGTAGGACATGGAGTACATAGCTACTAATTGCTAAGTATGGTTGAGATTGAGATTGATGATTTTTTGTTGTTGTCATAGACACCATTTCGCGATCTCTACGAGTGCAAGTGCATAGCTGCTAAGCATGGTTTAGATCAGTAATTTTTTATTTATTGCATTTCTCGGTTTTGACCGTAATTGAGTGAGACTATGAGAGAAATATTGACTATTGCTTATCTACATCCTCTATTCTGTAAGACTTTAGATTATGTTTTATTGTTCTTCTCATGGAAATCAATAGATCTCACTTATGATAGAGCTTTCATTTTTTCCTACCTGTATTGTTCTTTGTGATATTTGGTAGCGTTGATGTTCATCCTACAAGCATTTGATTTTTTTTTTAAGTTCATATGTAATAAAGGAACATAAGTGCCCCCCCCCCCCCCCCCCCCCCTTCTACGTCATTGTCAATATTTTCTTGTTAAGTAGCTTTTCTCGGATTATCACGAAAACATAGAGATCTTGTGAAAGAAATAGAGCCTTATGCATTAGCTTCTTTCTTTCTTTTTTCTTTTCTTTGGTTCATGAAGAATGATGTGAAATTGAAATGCTTGAATTTACACTTTATTTTATTTTATTACAGGATTTTAAGTAGTGGCTAAGTTGAAATGTCATCTTCCAAATCATCTAAAGAGAGCTTTAAAAGGAAAAATGCACCTGGAAGTAGATCCGTTGTTGGTTGGGAGCATGTAATTGATGTAGATAATAATGGAAAAAAAAAAAGTAAAATGCAAGTATTATAATAAAGTTGTTAGTGGAGGCATTTAAAGATTCAAGAATCACTTAGGTTGTATGCGTAAAGATGTAGAGTCATGTAGTAGTATTCCGGATGAAGTAAAAAATCTGAAATGTTAATAATGTTGTTGAAAGTAACAAAAATATCGGAAATGAAAAGAAAGTGAATTCATGGCATTGATGATTCTAATGATGATAATGATGAGGTGGAGCAGACGTCCATAAAAAAAAGAGAGAGAGAGAAAGGAATTGCATGGATTATTTGCTAAAACAGAAAAAAATAAAAATTAGTGGGAGTGGAACATAGGCAAACCAAGATACAATTAACCAATTCATGAAGAAAATCTGAGAGAAGAATACTGCCAACAAATTGCTCTTTTGTTATACTAGTGTAATTCCATTTAATTGTGTAAAAAATCTAGAGTTTGCCAAGATGCTTCAGGTGGTTGGTCGATATAGTTTTGGGCTTAAACCTCCTTCCTATCATGAGCTAAGGGTGACTTGTTTGAAAAAAAAGTAGTTCAAACAATGGAATTACTTGAAGACTACAAAGCTGAATGTAAAAAAATAGGTTGTTCCATTATGTTTGATGCATGGATTGATAGAAAGAGGTGATTCGTATGCAATTTCTTGGTGAATAGCCCCAAAGGAACTCTCCTCTTATCATTTATAGATGCTTCTGATGTATCTAAGACAATTGACAAAGTTTTTACAATGTTAGATGGTATTGTAGAGAAGGTTGGAGAGGACAATGTTGTACAAGTAATCACAGATAATGCTGCAAATTATAAAGTAGCAGAGGAAAAATTGATGGAGAAAAGAAAGTGCTTATATTGGACACCTTATGCAGCACATTGCATTGATTTGTTCTTGGAAAACTTTGAGAAGAATTTGAGGATCAATCAGGAGACAATTGCAAAAGGGAGACAAATTACTACATATTTATTCCAAGACTATACTTATCTCAATCTTGAGGAAATACACTAAAGGAGGGGACTTGATTAGATTCTGTGCAACTCATTTTGCCACTTCCTATTTGACATTAGGTTGCTTTAGTGAGTTGAAAGGTGCATTGATGACGATGTTCACTTCAAATCATTGGAAATCATGTAAGTATTCGACCACAAGTGATGGAAAGCGGATTCAACATGTGGTTTTGGATAGTAGGTTTTAGAAGAATGTTATTATTTGTCTTAAAGTTGAATTTCCCCTTATTAAAATGCTTAGATTAGTGGATTCTGATGAATAACCAGTTATGGGTTTCATTTATCCAGAAATAGATCATGCCAAGAAAAAAATTAAAACAAATTTCAACAATATGAAGAAAAAGTAATATTTCAACTTATTAGTTATATATACATTTTGCTTTAGTGTTCATTTTAAAGTTTTATTTGTAAATTGAAATCATATTTTATTTAACGTAGTTATGGACCTATCTTCAAGATTATTAACAAGAGATGGGAGCTTCAACTTCATAGACCATTGCATGTTGCAACTTATTATTTGAATCTCTATTACCATTATAGTCTTGATTTTAAAGTTAATGTTGATATTAAGATTGGATTATATGGTTGCATAAAGCATATGGTTTCTAATCTAATTGAAATGTGTAAAATTAATATACAACTTGGAAGATTTAAGGATGCTAATGGATTATTTGGTACTAAAGCTACAAGGTCAGTAAGAGACAAAAAAGCTCCAGTTAAATAGTAGGATTCATATGGAGATGAATGCTTAAAATTGCAAAAGTTTGCTATTCGTATTTTAAGTTTAACTTGTAGTTCTTTAGGTTGTGAGTGTAATTGGAGTGCATTCGAAATGGTATATTATAAATAGTTCTTTTATTTGATTTTATATATTATTAAGATTATCAATCTTATAAAATTATATATAACCTTTTTCATTTTTTAGGTCTATACCAAAAATAGAAAAGAAAGATGCATTGCTGACACTTCTACTTTCATTGTTGAAGATTTCTTATCTGATGATAAATGGATAGTTGAAGAAGAAAATGTGTTTAACTCATCAAATGATAATGAGGGTGTGTTGCATATCCTTTCAAGTGCAAGGGGTAAAGAAAAAGATGATGAGGAGGAGGAAATTGGTGCTTATGTGAATTTAGAGAGTCCTGGAAGTAAGTCCCTAGTCCCAAATGATTTGGACATTCATGATATTGATGATGTTGAAGCTGAAATGCAAATGAGAACTTCAAAATATTTGGAATTAGAGGATATAGAAAACATTAGTAGTAGTACACCTCATGATAATGTTGACATTGATGAAGAAAAAGATGATGAAGATGCAGATGATGATGATGATGATATGGATAGGAGAGATGGTGGAAGTTGTGATGATTTATTGTAGTTGTTTTGTATTATGATTTATGAATTTATAACTTTTATTGGGATTTGTGGTTAATTATCTTTATGGTTGATTATCTATATTGTACAATTTATGTTTGATTATCTATATTATGACTTTTATTGTGATTTATAATCAAAATATATGTTGAATTTCCTTATTTCTATTATCCATTAAGTAAATTTATAATATTTAGAATTTATTTTACAAAGGTTATAAAAACTTACATTTTTACATTTCGATTCTATGGACCCCCTAGCGATTTTACGTACAATTGCGATTTTGACAACTTTGGGTAGAGCTACTAATGTAGAGATTTATCTTTTGGTTAGACAACAAAATATAAAACACTTATATAACCCACTTATAATAGAATTAAGATGATATAAGGGATTTTATTGAACTTCGACATGATTTTGTATGTTTTATTCCATTTCAAGATAGAACATGGAAACCTATCCACATTGTTTATTATTAGAACTAGTTCAATAGTCTATCAATGGTTTTTATTACAAGTTAAGTCATCATTTATTAATGACAAGGAATTATTAATATAATTGTCACTAAATCATTAACAATTAACAATTGCTTGAGAAACTATATTGCATTTTATATTTATACTTAACATGCCATGGAATAGAAAGAAGGTAAAAATAAGGTGATAGCTAGATAACTCATTTGATATGCCATAAATGTTAGGTTTTTTAGATAAGCTTTGAATTAGGAGGTCTTGATGTATGTAATGTTTAAGTTAAGACTACAAATGAGTTAAATCAAGACAACATAGTATTAAGTTTTCAAAGCTCAAACTCAAGAGCTTAAAATTTTAAACTTGAGCTCCATTTAAAGTGCCACTCAATGAGTTCAAGTTCAATTTAATTTTATAAAATAAAATTATTCAAACCTAACTATATACTCTCCCCTTGGCTCTGATACCATTAGAGACTACAGGATTGCTAGGAGGCACTCTCGGAAGAGTGGTATCAGTTGCTAAGACTAGGGTTTATGGCTACCTAGCTTAACTAACTAGTCAATAGCTAATGTAATAGATGAGTAAATTAGAACTGAATATTATAATTTTATGGAAGAAATTGGTTCTCAGATTTTATTATTCGACTGGTTAGAAGAATATTATTTGAAACCCAAAATAATTAATACAGTTAATAAAATTGTACAATAGAGACTAAGTGATGGTAATGTGGTTGAATTCACTCATCCGCCACTTAGCAATATTTGGTATTCTCACAGAGAAACCGAAATTAAACTAGCTCCCTTTAAAATTGCAATGACCAGTTCCCTCATATTCATTTGCAATTTTAAAGGGAGCTAGTTTAATTTCGGTTTCTCTATGAGAATACCAGACATTGCTAAGTGACAGATGAGTGGATTCAACTACATTACCATCACTTAGTCTCCATTGTACAGTTTTATTAACTGTATTAATTATTTTGGGTTTCAAATAATATTCTTCTAACCAGTCGAAGAATAAAATCTGAGAACCAATTTCTTCCATAAAATTATAATATTCTGTTCTAATTTATTCATCTCTTACATTAGCTATTGACTAGTTAGTTAAGCTAGGTAGCCATAAACCCTAGTCTTAGCAACTAGTACCACTCTTCCGAGAGTACCCCCTAGCAATCCTGTAGTCTCTAATGGTCTGATACCATTAGAGACTACTGACTACTACCATTAGTCAAGGCTATTACCAATGCTTTAGGATCAAGTTCTCCTGTAAAAGACCACAATAAGGTGATTAAAAAATCATCTACCAATGTTCATGTCATTGAGATGGCGTCTTCATCGAAGGCATTAGTCTCTCAAAATAATTTTAAAAAATGGTATGTGAAAGGAACTTTCAAGTATGTCTTCTTTGTAGAGAAAGGGATGCATGAAAAAGATCCTTTCGATTTTGCTAGGAAAATATTTCCTGAAAATGTTTTTTATGTTCCATATGATCCATTAAAAAATATGGATTATTATGAAAAAATCTTAGTTGAAATAGGTTCTGTTTCAATTAAACATTTTCAAAATAATGGAGTAATCTCTTACTCAACTGCCAGAATCCACACGGTCATTAACCTGTGTGATTGGCCTGGCAAACCTTATGTAAACCAGAAGCTCAGCTTTAACTCGCTGGGACCTCTGGAATCCCACCTAGCTTCTTATAATTATTTTTATTATAAGCAAGCTTGGTTCAATGCTTTCCTTAGGATGAATCAGAAAAGGTCGCATACATGGCTGATCTTTTTTGATAAATGTCTAACAAAAGATCTTCCCAACTGGTTTGCATACTGGTGGGAAGAATTTGGGGCAATTGAAGAAATTGTCCACGAGAATGCTAGGAAAGGATACCATCTTTTCCTAAAGACTTATGAGCCTGATGGCCATGAGTATATGTTTAACAAGACCATGTTATACTATATGCATATAGATATATCATGGGTAATGACGTGGTTACAGGCTTGACCGATGCACCTAGACACCAGTCCTTTCCAGGAGATTCAAGGTCAAATGGTGGGATGGTTTCAAAATGTGGGACAAGGTAACAGAGTCAGCAATCGATCAATGGCTAACCAAGCAGAAGCGTTTTGCCTAAGGCAATGCCCAAACCCCATTTCTTCATGATCGGGGTTTCCTAATGTCATCAATGGCCAAGATGCAGAATTCAGAAGAAATGAAGAAAGTTTTGGAAGCTGCTTTGGCACAACTGAAGAAGTCCGATGATAAGATGAGGACTAATGAAGAAGCCTCTTCCTCTTCAACATCAGCAGGACTCCAAAGCAATGAAGATGATTGTTATGGCATCAACTTAGGAAGTCCGTAGGGTCGAAATGTAAGTATTTTGTTACACTTGTAACAAGATACGTAGAATGAAGTACAGTATTAAATACTGTATTATTTTTTGTATTTGCTCCGTATTTATACGGATTAATGTTGTATGTACAACCCTCCGTCATCTACAAAACAATGTCCCAAGGGGTCATCCCCAAAGCTGGAATGAACAAACCGTCATTTACGGTTTGAAAGACAGGTGGAACCTTTCCACCGAAATTTCTCTGGGAATTACTGTTGAAACAGTAATATTCCCGACAAAGTACTGTGCACTACAGTAAAAAGAACTTTTACTGTAGAAACAGTAAAATTTTCAGGTCTATAAAAGAAAAAGGTCATCTCATTCAGGGGGGACCGAATTTTCAGATAGAACCTAAATCCTCTAAAGACAAACACACTTAACCTTCCTTCTTTCTTCTCCATCTAACCTCTCTTCCTTACCTTCGGCCACCGACCTTCGGCCAGTTCTTCCACACACTCCTATCTTCTCTCTCTCCCAAACACTAACAGGTGTCTGTCCTCTATGGTTGATGAACCATAGGTCCTAAGTACGCAAACATATTTAGGTATATCCTTTTTTCTGTCCTTACTAACCCTTCACTTAATCTTCTTCCATCCTTTCTGTCTCTCCATCTCTCTCGTACATACGTCCTTACCCCTTTCTTCTTTAATGTATTATTTGTTTCTGTCTGCAAACTAATGTTGTAATGTTCCTTAATTATTTTTAAGGATTAATGGAGTAAATATTTGTTTATTTACTTATTTCTTTTAAAGAACGACACCCCACTAGTCTTGGCTCTGCTGCCTGTGGTGGTTAAGTTCTTTTGCAATTTATTTATTGCAGTTTATATTTCCTCTCCACGGCTGGTTCAACCGCCTTTAGAGAGTTGTTTATATTTACTGCTTAATGTTTGGTATTAATAATATCTAAAGTATATCGGCTGGAAACAAGTCGCTGCGGGCTACTGGCGCTAAGGAAATACCCCTAGCTGGTATTTCGTGTGACTTGAAAGACAACGCCACGTACTTGGATATTTTTAATTTTTTCGCAATGTTATACTCTGATCTATGGCATATCTGTACTTAATGTTTATTCTGTTCTAATTTACTTATCTCTTACACTAGCTATTGACTAGTTAGTTAAGCTAGGTAGCCATAAACCCTAGTCTTAGCAACTGGTACCACTCTTCCGAGAGTGCCCCCTAGCAATCCTGTAGTCTCTAATAAGATCAGAGCCAAGGGGGAAGTATATAGTTAGGTTTGAATAATTTTATTTTAAGATCTGAACACTGATCTTCCTCAGTGGAAAACTTCAACATCTGTAGTTTCAGTGGGAAGAATACTGTGTGTGGGGTGATATAAGCTTGAGTAGTAGTCAGTACTGACGTGTAAGCTGCGTAAATCCCGCTGTTGAGATAAAAGGGTAGCGCAGTGTTTCGGAGTCGAACCTCAAGTGCTAAAAGCCCATGTATTCCCATAGAAATTACTTATGAAGAAGATAAAGTAAGTGTTCTAACTTAAAATGAATTTATTTAGCAGAACTATGTCATCCTCTAGCTCGGTTCCAGAAGAGGAACTTGAGGGCTTAGATGTAAACAATAGAGATGAAATTAAAATTAGAGATTTCAATGAAGCTATAGATAACTGAAAAATTTCCAAGTTGTCTTATGATCAAATCTACCAAATGGCCAAATGGAAAATCTTTGGCAAAAATGATTATGTCATATCTACAGAAGAGAGAGACATACCCATCTCTGATGGATTGACAACAATTGAACTCTTGAACCGTAGTTCCATTCACAAATATGGACAAGAATGGAATCATATGCATATAGGACTAATCCAAGTAGGAGCTAAACCTCTTATGAAATTAGGATTAGATACCTCTGTCTTAATGGTCTTTAGGGATGCTAGAGAATTGGAATATGAACGATCGATCCATGCATCGATTGAAACCAGTCTTAGTACTGGACCAATCCAGTTTGAATGTTATTCAAATGTCACTCTAGGTCTTAGGGATCAAACCATAATGAAATCCCTAGTCCTTCAAATCAAAACCCACAATTACAAGATGATTCAAGGTGCTCTGCCAATGGCAGCCATCTATTGAATCTATTTCAAATTAATGAAAACAGATTTTGGATCAAAAGCGTACAAATTTGACAAAAAGGTCAAACGCTTCTGATTCAAACAGATCTAACCAGATCTAATGTGAATATCCCTAGGATAATCAAATGGGATCAGGTAAGTCTGCCTTATCATTGGGAAATAGAAAACCTTATTCTGTAGAAATCTTTTAATGATGCCGAACCATCTAGTGTTGTTCAACATCCAGATGGTAAGGTAACCCTTCAATTCTCTAGGAGATCTTTCGAGAATCCTAGAAGTTCAATGTCCTTAAGATCATCAAGAAGGTCAGTTTATTTGTCCAAGATTGATGAATTGAAAAATGTCCAGGTTAGTCCTAAAAAGACTAATCCTACAATTTTCGGTTTAGTTAATAAGCCTTCGAGATTAACTCAAACAATCTATTACAATGACCCAGAATGGGAAGAACCATCTGCTTCAGAATTAGGAGATTCTGAACTGAATGTCATAGAAAAATCCTTCGAACCTGATAGGTTATTTCTAAACAATGATTTTAATTCTTCTAAAAATAAGAAGAAAAGAGAATGGTATTTTAAAACTTTTGATAAGTTTAAAATACATATATATATAAATTTTTCTTTTTTTAATTATGATATTAATATTTAAACTCGACTAAAATTTATAGCCAACTCAAGTTCGATTAGACTCACGAATTGATTGGTTAAAACATTATAAAACTCAAGCTTGACTCAACTAGCAACTCGAGTAGCCAGTTCTCAAGCTCAACTCACCTATTCTCAAGTTGAACTTAGAGTAAATTCTATCCAAACTCAAATAGCTCATGAGTAAATAATTCATTTATACCCATAGTCCAAGCATACCTACATTTAATTACTTGAGATCACCTAATTGTCTCAAAAAATATTTATAATAAGGCAAATAAAACTTGTTTTTGCACAGTTGATAGTGATGATATTAAAACAACAGTAAAAAGAAAAATTAAAAGAAGAAAATAAATCTCTTTTTTTTATCTATTTCATCTATAAATATTAATTAGACAAATGAGTCCTGCCGGATGAAATCGTTACCCTAAAACAATGTAAAGTTGCCTAAGCATGTTACATGTCATGCTTTGCAGTACATCATCGATAGACATCCAAATAAATAGTCATTTTATTGTCATCTTTTTTACGCAAACCAGATCTGCACTATCTTTTTCCTTTAAATCCCACTTAAACATTGGTAGGTCAATTAAAAAAGTACCTTTTATTGGCTTGTTCTCTATTTATAAATGACATATTTAGGATTTCTCATGAAACATCAATTGATTTACGATGTGGCACTTCAATTGGATAAAGAAACACCGCAAGCAAGGCACGCTAGGACTCAGCCTATCCTTCCTTGCCGATCAAATAGTCACCGGGCAATAGTATCTTAATACAATGGTCCCATGTTCTTACCTCTAGGTAATATCACTAGGTTCGCATAAAACGTAATGCGAAATTAAACAAAGTTTTTCTTCTTCAGGCTGCAGCTGACTCCAACCTGTGAGGATAATCAATTCTAAGTATTGTCTGATTGGATTCCTAGTGCTACCCCCCAAACTCCGACGACCTTTCTACCCTCTGACAACCAGTTCTGTAATTAAATCAAGCAATCCTAGGAGACACAATTGAGTCATTCGATTCTGATGTCTGGTTTGGGAGACCGTAAAGAATGCCAAGAAATCCCCACGAACTGGTGGTCCATGGGGCGTGATTTCTATTAACCTGCCAGCAAAATTCCTTGCACATATTTTTTACTAAACTAGGTCACCACATTCTTACATACATCAAAAAAAGTATTAGTCATTCTCCATGCTTGCTCTTTATCACTTCATTGTTGAACTTTTGTTATGTATTCAGCAACATCACAATGATTGCTCTTAGACTCCTTCCTTAATATGTTTTGCATGCTTAGCAGGACTAAAATGTCAAAGGATCTGTTATGATTTTGTTAAGGACAAAAAATAATGACAAGAGTAAATAATAATCGTAAGAAAAATAAAAGACATACAAGATTTACATGGAAAACCCAAATTAAGTAAAAAACCATAGGCATAAAAGAGGAAAAATTCATTAATTTAAAGTTGAAGTACAAGATTATATCATACTGTATTTTAAAATCCTAAAGCACCTCATATATATAAATACAAGTATAAAACGAATAAAATAGAAAACTAGACAAATTGAACATGTCTTTCCACAAATTTGGAGCATATTCATCAACAGGGTCATTGCATTATGAGCTGTTTTAATCCATAAATGCATGAATTGGTCCCTCTATGAGCTCTAGTTTAGCCTGCAGGTATAGGCCCCATAGTGGACTCCTGATGTTATCTACAAGAAAGTTATGAGCTGTACCTTGCACACTGAACGGTGAAAGAAAAGGCGCAAAAAATAAAAATTAAAAACCTAGTCAAACCTTAGCATTATTGTTTTTTGGTTTAGTTGCTTTTAAGTATATATATACCTATAATTTAGAGTAGGACTGTGGAACATATAAGAACATTCATTTTCTTCAATAGGTTCTCATCTGTCAATCTATTTTAGGTGCTTCGAAGCAAGATGGAGTACTTAGGATCTTTTCAGGGTGGAGAATGGGACTCCATGAACATGCTTTTCTCAAACGCAAAACATGATTTTACGCAAAATGATCTTAGCCACTACACATCCTCAGAAAACCTTATGGAACTCAATGCGGCAACTCTGCAATCATTTTTCTTCAATCCTGAAGTTGATACAAACTATGCCACAATGTGTGAGAGTATACTTTGTCCTCCACTTGATCTCAATGCTAACGTGCTCAGTGCTGCTAAAGAAAGCAACTGTAATGATGATGGTAACATTTTTTGCATGCCCACCTTCATTCTTGATAGGTCTAGTGATTTAAGCCCTATTCTTTTGGGGATTGAGATTCCATTTGTCCCTGAATTGAAGGACCCTGAAATGGAAGAAACACTGCTTGAAAGTAGGAAAGATTGGCAGTTCTAGTTGTAGTCTGCTAGAAGAATACTCTATTCCAAGCAAGCAAATGCACCTCAAACGAAAGTTTGGGAACTCGGATAGAGGACTGGACGATAATGACAACTCCGAATTCCTGAAGATCTCAAACAAGAAACATCGTAATGCTAAAGATGTAAGTTACTAATTACTGAGTTGGATCATTGATACTCAATTCCAAATAAGCAATGTTTTCTTTTCCCCTCAAAACATGAACGACGGTTTCTTAAAAATAATCTTCAACTTCAGGCTAGCACGAATGGGAGGAACTTAGGACTCAAAGACTCAAGTAGTAGCAATTCAGAGGATAGTGTACCCATGAATCTCAAGGATAAAGTAACACTAGATTCTGGAGAATGTGCGGCTACTAACATAAATGGGAAGACGAGTGAGGAGAGGATCAGCAACAGATCCTCAAAGCCTGTATGCTAGGGTAACAATCTTTAACTAGAATATACTTTCCCTTTGTTGGTTTTAATTCATTAGAACATAAGAAAACTTGAGGAACCAAAAAGCGCATTTTAAACAAAGGAAGAAGGATGTGGAAAGCTCTGTTTTTGCTGCAGACCTTTTTGTTCCATTTTGTTTTTCTGGTTACAATATATATATAAATGGGAGCAAAATACAAGACAAATTTGATAGGACATGTAACCAACTAAATCTAAGTCACAATAATATAGTCTCCCTTAACAACTTACAATCAATTGAAAAGAGTAGTGTAATCTATCTTGCAAATCAAATTTTAAGAATGTAAAAGAAAAATCTTACTTCATCATTACTCCTTAAGATTTTTCCTAAGGACTCCTAATTCGAATCTTAAGTACTTAAACTTTCCTTTGAGCAATGACTTAGTTAGGATATCAACAACTTGGACACTTGAACTGCAGTGAACTAACTCCACTTCCTCGTTTCACCCCACTTCTCGCAAGGAATGGAATTTGACATTAATGTGCTTTGTCCTTCCATGATGAACCGGATTTTTGGCCATTGATATAGCAAACTTGTTGTCAATATAGATAACAGTTGTTGCAACTTGAGAAAAATGCAAATCCTTCAACACTTTTCGAAGCCAAATAGCTTGATTTGCAGCAACAGCAATGGCCACATATTCTGCTTCAACCATGGATTGTGCAGCCACTTCTTGCTTTCAAGACATCCATGAAAACGCTCCTGAACCAAGGGAAAAGACATAACCAGTGATACTCTTTAAATCATCAGGACAACTTGCCTAATCGCTATCAATATATCTAACCAACTTCCCTTTTGCACTTTGGTTGAATATAATTCCAAAATCATAAGTTCCTTTTATGTATCTTAGCACATGCTTTGCTACTCCCATGTGAATTTAACTCGGTGATTGCATGAAACGCGTAAGGACACCAGCTACATATATTAGATCAGGTTTAGTTGTAGTTAAATACGGCTGTATCTTGGGTGTTCTTCTGTCGTGCGACCCGGCGACTTATGTGCGACCTGTGGCCCACGCCTCCTATTTTTTTTTTTAGGGCTTTCCCCCGGAATAAGGACTGAAAGCTTTCTTTGCTACATGGGAACAAGTCTATTGTGCGTGGCTCTTTCAAAGAATAGCTGTTAGAGAAGAGATAGATCTTACGTAAGCCAAAGGCTATTTTAAGAGCTTCTATTTCACCAACTGCGTCTACGCATTCACCAACAAGGACTGGCACCGGGTAAACATGAAGTAAAGTAATAGCCCCCACGAAAATTATCATTGACTTCACCACCAACTACTCGTACTCCCATGCCGGTAACACCAGTCAAGTCAGAAGGTAAGGCAAATTCTATAGCTGCTGATTCTAGCACACCGGAAAAGTTGTAGTTAAATACGGTAGACTACTAACAAGACTTTGGAACGTGCTTGAATCAACATTGTTTCCCTTTTCATCTTTGGCGAACTTTTCATTGTATATTAGAGGCATTGGAACCGATTTTCTTCTATCCATTTTGAACTTCTTGAGCAATTCCAAAGCATACTTCTTCTAGGAGATGAAGATTCCATCATTGCACAAATTGATCTCCATTCCCAAGAAATAAATAATCTTCCCTAAGTCAAACATCTCAAACTTCCTTTTCATGTCTTCCTTGAATTCCTTGATCACTATATCATCATTTCTTGTCACCAACATGTCATCAACATATATAGAGATTATTGACAACTTACCATCCTCTTTGATCTATCAAACAACTTTGCTTCATTTTCACTTCTTACAAAGCCACATTGAGCCAAGTAGCTATCTATCTAGCTGTACCAAGCTCTTGAGGCTTGCTTAAACCCATACAAAGCTTTGTGTAGTAAATATACCTCATCCCCATCATCATGATCCATGAAGCCTTTTGGTTGTTCCACAAATATCTCCTCCTTGAGCTCACCATTGTGGAAGGCAAATTTAACGTCGAGATGAAAAACACCCCATTTCAATTGAGTAGCCATGGCAAGCAACAATCTTATGGTTTCTTACCTTGTAATTGGTGTAAAGGTATCACCATTATCTACCCCTACAAGTTAAGAGTAGCCTTTAATAACCAATTTAGCCTTTAAGTTGTTGATGGAGTTATCTGGATTCAACTTGGTCTAAAAAATCCACTTAACACTAATGACATTTATGTTTAATGGCCTCAGCACCAAGCTCCATGTTTCATTCTTTTCTATCATCCTTGTCTCCTCCTTCATGGCATTTCTCCATTCATCAAATTGTACAGCTTCCTTGAAGGTTGCAGGTTAAATGACAGCAAAATTACATCTTTCGTAAATCTTGAACAGAGATTTTGTTTTGCGAATTGGAGAATCCGATGAGGATTCAATTGAGCCATCTTCATCTTCATCTTCATCATCATCAGACTTCAACTAAGCTTGAGTGATATGCAATGGTGGAAGAGTGTTCAATTTGTTGCAAATATCATTAAGTTCCAAGCACTTTCTTTCCCAATTCCAATGTTTGTAGTCATCTACTACAATATCTCTACTAATAACCACTTTATTGGTTTGCAGATCATAAATCCTATATCCTTTAACCATTGAAGCGTAGCTAACAAAAATCCCAATCTCAGCCTTTTGTTCTAATTTTGATCTCTTCATTGCTAGTACACGAACGTAATACATAGAGCCAAATGTCTTTAAGTACTTAGTTGTGGGCTTCACTTCATTCCAAGCTTCAATGGGAGTTTGTCCTTCTAAGGCTTTGGCAGATAAACGATTTAGCAGATACACAAAAGTATTAACTGCTTTTGCCCCAAACTTGAGAGGAAGCTTCTTATCCAACATCATACTTGTTACCATTTTGACAACAGTTTAATTTTTTCTCTTTGACACACCATTTTGTTGAGGAGAACGTCAATTGACAATTTACACCCACATCTACATAGAAATCATTGCAGACCTTCGAAGTCTATTCCTTGCCATCTTTTGTCCTTAAACACTTCAACTTGCATTCACTTTGAGATTCCACCATCACCTTAAACCTTTTGAACATAGAGAACACTTGATCTTTACAACTTAAGAAGTAAACCCATGCCATCCTTGTGAAATCATTGATAAAGAGTATAAAATACTTGTTCTTACTCAAAGATTATGTGTTCATGGGTCCACACACATCAGAATGGACCAATTTAAGCTTGTCCTTAGCTCGCTAAGACAATTGAGCAAGGAAGGATAGTTGGTGCAATTTTCCAAACTTACACGCTCCACACATATCATCTGTAACAAAAACTTCTAGTAAGTCTCTAGTAAATCCTTTAAGGGACATGTTTCTAAGTCTAATAAAGTGGAAGTGTCTATATCTTCTATGCTAAAGTAGAGACTCATCATTAATGAAAAATCCAACATCTTCATATGCCTTATTTAACTCCAAAGGAAAGCTTCTATCTACCATAGGCACACTAACTAGAAACACTCCATTTAAATTATAGATAGAACAAGTTTTATCCTTGAATGACATAGAGTAACCTTTGCTCATCATTTGTGCTACACGAAGGAGATTTTGAGATAAAGAGGGCATAAAGAGAACATCCGAGATGCATTTTGTACCTTGTTTAGTGCGTACATAAATGATCCTCTTCCTTTGACCTGCACTAACTTGCCATCTCCAAGCCTCACTTTAGTCTTTACTATTTTGTCCAAGTTTTAAATCATCTTCTCATCCTTAGGCATGTGGCTCATACATCCGCCATTAATGAACCAAATCTAATTGTCCCAGTATAGATCAGAGTTAGAAGCAACAAACAATCTGTTTGTAGTCTCTTCTTGTTCGTTTGCAAAACTGGCATGTTGTGGAGGTTGGTTTGTCGTTTATCTCTTCTTCAACATGTAAGCCCTTTCAACATGTCCCATTTTCTTGCAAAATCGACATTGGATAAGTCCTTTACTTTTGAACCAATAATCCTTCTCCAAATGATTAGTTCTTAAACACATTTTGCAAGTGGGAAATCTTCCTTGTTTATCAATTTTCTTGAAGTTCTCTACTGATTTTCCTTTGCCTTCCTTGTTGCTTCCATACTTCCTTCCATCCTTTGCAGTTCCTCATTCTTTGCTTCTGAGTTGGAATGCCGGGAAGGCTCCTTCCGATGGACTTTCTTTGCTCATGCTTGATCTTTATACTTGAGTTTAAAGTTTGCTAAGAAGCTTTGCCACTGTTAAGAGCTTCAAATCACACAACTCTTCTATAGTAGAAACTTTTGATTCAAACCTTGCAAATAAACTGATTAACATTTTTTCAACCACCTTTGCATCGCTAAAATTTTCTCCTAGCATCCTAATCTTATTAACTATGTCAAAGAGCTTAGAGGAGTATTCTTTGACAGTTTCACCCTCCTTCATCCACAACATCTCAATCTCCCTTTTCAACATCAAGAGCTTAACCATTTTACTCTTTCATTCCCTTCGAATTCACCCTTGAGTTTGTCCCAGACTTGCTTTAAAGCTTCACACGCCATTATTCATATGAAGATCACATCTGACAAGGCTAAGTTGTGGGTGCCTTTGGTTTTCTTACTAAATCTTCCTCATGTTTCTTCATTTGGGCTAAAGTCGGATTCATCCTCAACTCAGGTGGATCGACGTCATTCTCTACCATGTCCCATAGACTTTGAGCCTTCAAATATGCCTTCATCTTGATTGCTCATATGTGATAGTTTTTTCCTCCAAAAATTGGAGGTCCCATAGTAGTAAGATTGTTTGTTGCCATTCTCTTTCTCTCTCTCTCTCTCTCATGTTTGATTTACACTCCCCATAAAAACTAGAAGACAAAGACAACCCTCACCTCACAGATCCTTCAAGAAAATTGGCTTTGATACCATTAGTTAGTTTTAATTCATCAGAACATAAGAAAACTTGAGGAACTAAAAAGCTTATTTTAAACAAAGGAAGAAGGATGTGGAAAGCTCTGTTTCTACTGCAAACTGTTTTGTTCCATTTTGCTTATTAGGTTACAATATATATATAAATGGGAGCAAAATACAAGACAAATTTGATAGGACATGTGACCAACTAAATCTACTTAACCAAGTCACAATGATATGGTCTCCCTTAACAACTTACAATCAATAAAAAAGAGTAGTCTAATATATCTTGCAAATCAGATTTTAGGAGTGTAAAAGAAAAATCTTACCTCACCATTACCCTTCCTTTCGCCATTGCTTATAATGAGTTATTTCTATTTTTTATCAACCCATTCTCCATCAATTTTTCAGAGACGAAGAGAGAGGATCAATCAACGGATGAGAATACTACAGAATCTTATACCTAATGGAACCAAGGTAGCTGTTTCTCAGCTAGTGAACCACTTCATTATTTGTGTTCATCAGCTGTTGTTATGGATTTGCTCCAAACAAAGAGGATTGGAGGACACAACACAATATGATCTGTATATGATTTCTGTGACGGGTGGATATAAGTACGATGCTTGAAGAGGCAGTTCATTACGCCAAGTTCTTGTAGCTCCAGATAAAGTTAAAGAAGAAATTAACCAACGTCTATGTCGTATAAGTGGGCTATTCATTTCTTCCATGGAGGTGTAAACCTTAGAAAAATGTCAAATATCATTCTAAAATTTGTTTGTTGATAATTACGTGGATATAGACGAGCATAGCACACGGCAACAGCATTGTGTGGCATACCATGGTGGCAAAAAGGATTTTTAAAATTCCATAAAAAACATGCATTATTAAAAAAAAAAAATTGGCGGAAAAGTTTAGGAATTATCGTAAAAAATACAGAAAATTTTCAGAAAACGAAAAAGCATATTATATTTGTCGTCTCTTTGCTTAGTTTATTTATTTATTTTTGCTCGTTAGAGAGTATTTTACGTTTGGGCTGATGTTTTTGTCCATGTTTCTTCTAATTTTCCAAATCTTGAGCTCTGATGAGTTATGGATATACGCCGCCGCTGTTGTCTGCAGTGGACCCAACATTGGTCTCAACCAAAGCATTTGATCGGCTAACCTATGAATGAGTTCAGAAACTATAGGAAACGTATGCTTCATCAACCATTTGGACGTCATGAAAAATGAGTTGGACAACCATTCCAATATATCCGGACCCCCTAATAACCAAGGACTTCCAAAAATTAAGGTTCATATGGAGGAGCAGCCACTTATTTTATTTGTCTCCGAAATAAAACTATAATCTTTCAATCTCCCTATCAACATTCTTTATCCCACTAGTTGATTGTAATTGTGGTTTAATTATGCGCAGATGGACTATGTAGCCACTTTCGTTAAGTCTGATGATGTATTTGGTCAACATTTTTTACTGCGTCTCTCAAGGGTTGAAGCCTTGTGGGGTAGTTATATATGTAATAACCTTGTTGTCTAAAACATATATTTTCAAGTTTGTGAGGAAGTGTCGATTAAATATATTGTATTGTATCTAGTGCTGTAAATCATATAGTTGAGATTATCAATTATGATATCTCAAAGAATAGTTAGCTCTCATGTATTTGTCGTTGTTCATTATAAGTAGAGGGGCTAATGTAATTAAATTCCTTATTTACCTCATCCCAACAATTCAATCATATTATTTTTCATGATCAAACAAATATTCAGCCACAATAAAGATAAAAGAAAATGATTTATTTTTCTATTGCAGATGATAGCTCAAGCTCTATCTAAAATTGACATTGAACATGCCCGAGCTTAATGTAATAAAAGCTTGCCTATGCTTGCTTTTTATTTAAAAATTTATAATAATTTCGATATTCTCTTTATTTAGACAATAATTTCTTTGTAATTTAAACTTAAATAAATTTCACATTTGGATTTAGTTCTATATCCTCTCATAAAATTAAAATCACTTTTGTGATTATCAAATTGAAATTTAAGTGTCCCTACCCTCCATGCTAGATATCATAGGAATTAAATATATAAACAAAAAAGCAACACTTCATTAGTGCTGTCTAGATCTTATTTGAAATCACTGTAAAACCCTTTTTTACATAAAATTTATCATTCACAATTACTAACTCGTTCAATCACTATCATTAAAACCTCTCTTACAAAGCAAACTAATATATACAAGATTCTTTTTCAAGTTTGGACAAACAAGTCAATAATAACTAGACACAATTTCTTGTTAGAAGTGAAATGGAGATCTACGAACTCACTCCTTACACTTTCATTGAATTTTCATTAACCTTTAAGATTGTCGAGTCTAATTTTTGAATTCCCATTCCTAATCCAATCTAGACTAGACTCTATGCTCATCTAATGTAGATCATCGACTTGAATTAGGAATTTCGTTTGATTTTTGGAGTCGCCACCCAACTGTTGTTGGGAAAATTGAATTAAAACTAAAGGAGCGGATTAGTCTTAATTTGGACTACTAGTCGTCGTTATTTCCTCTTCTCGTTTTTGTGAAAAGAGGAAAAGGGAAAACTAGAGTTTCTAAGTCCGGAGGCTAACCTATTAAAACCTTTACGGTTACCACATAATCTCCTGAAATTGTTCCTCTTTAGAAATGTGTTTTTATTGTGTTTTTGTTACTTTTTATTATGTTTTTGAATTATTTTAAGAAAATGATTTTTTATTCATTTTATGGGTTGACCCAGATGGGTGCCTACGTACCTGCTACTCAGGATCAAACAAGCCGTAGTTCGCTTTTCTGAAAACCTTAAGTTGGTTTGGTGAATTTTAATTTATGAAACCTCTTTTAGTTTATGTTCTTACCATTTTTGGGATTTTTTTTTCTTTTTTTTTTTTTCTAAAAACTTCGAAGCCTAAGCTTTGATTTTATTTTGAAAATGATTTTAGGGAAAACCATCAATTTTGGATTTATTCGAAGAAAAGGATTTTTCTAAGTGCTAAAACTCATTTTTTATGATTCTTTTATAATTTTTGAATTTTTTTATGATTTTTGTGATTTCTGAGAATTTTGTGGATTTTTGTGATTTTTGGGAATTTTTGTTGATTTTCGTGATTTTTGGAATTTTTGGGAATTTTTGTGATTTTTGGGATTTTTTGGGATTTTTGGTTTATTATCTATCCTATTTTGACATCTAAAATTTTATTATTATTTTCCTAATGTTTATTATTATTATTTTATTATTTTTTATTTACCTATTTATCTATTTATTATTATTATTTTTCTACATTATTAAATTCTAGAAAAATCTAATTTCTACATTTTCCTATTTATTAAAAATAAAACATAAACAAACAAATAAATAAATAAATAAATAAATAAATAACAAATAATAAATTAATTAATTAATTCAGAATAAATAAATAAACAAAATTAATTAAATAAAAAAAATTCGGAAAATCCGACTTACCTGGATCCGGGTCGGTGCGCGGGTCTGATCCGTCGGGTCGAATCGGGTCGGGTCGGGTCGATCGGACACAGCGGCGGGGAAGGCTCGTTCACGGCGTTCCGGTGGCCTTTTGCAGCGGGTGAGGTGTCGAATCCTAGCTTCACGAGGTTGCTGAATCCAATGGTGGCGGTGGTTTGCTCCCAGATCGCCTCCTGGTGGTGGTTCAACTCCGACTGGTGCTTCGCGGTTTTGGGTCTCCTCCGATGCTCTCCGATTTGCACTCTTTCCTCTCTTTCTCTCAATTCTGATTCCTCCTTTGGCTTCCTCCCTTCGATTCCTATTTATAGACACTTGAAACCGAGCTGGATAAGCTCGGATTTCCTCCGATTGAAGCTGATCGGATTTTCGGTTAGAAAAACCAACTCCGATTTGTGTAAATCCTTTGATTTGTTGCGATTTGATTCAAATTAGATAATGTTTATCTTATTTATGTTGAAGATCTGTTGGATTTGTGCAAAAAATATAATCGAAACGGTCGAAATACGAATTTTTCCTTCCGCCGGCGATCTCGGGCTCGAGGTAGGAGACGATCACGCGCCCGGCGTGTGCGCTTCCTCCAGCCAATCAGATGCTGCCACGTGTCCTGGGTAAATGAAAAATTCACAAAACGCGGAAACTGCTTCCCCCGCGTTTCAAACCCGTGACCGAGCCCCCCTGCGCGCGCCTTAGCCATGGTCCGGACCAGCTAGGCTAGCCCATTTTCCTGATTTTCTTTTATTCGCAAATTGCATATATGCAATGCGATTTTTTTTATATATTTTTTGTATTTTTTGAAATTTCAAAAATTTGTAAAAATTATTTATTATTCATTATTGCCATTTCTGAAATCATTTTTCAAAATTGATGTTTTTTCCTATTCATTTTTATTTTTTGAATATTTTTAATTATTTATGCTAAATTAGGGAAAAATTGGAAAAAATTGAAAAAAATTGGAAATTGATTATTATTGATTATTGTGGATTCCTAGGGCAAAAATGGGGTGTTTACAGCTGCCCCTCTTTGTAGTAAAGTTTGAAAAACTTGACTACAAAGACAAAAAAGAAAAGACGCCATTTTTTGCCTCTTAAATAGGTTTTTTGGTAGGAAAATGCTCCATGAGCTAATAATCCCACGATTTAAGATGTTCCTAACAATTTAGAACGATGTTCCTTCCCAAAAAGTGCTTTATGGGCTGACTAATTGGCAATGGGACATGTCTCCATCATTGTGTAGGAATGCATGAGAAATGATGATAGGAAGCGTCTTATCAGACTTGCAACCTTGGAAAGAAAATTTACTTAGGAAGCGCCCTTATGAGCTGGCTACCTGTCAACAGAAGCGTCTTGTTAGACTAGCAATTGTTTGGAGGAATATTTCCGAAAAGTGCCCCGAGAGCTGACTAATCGAGAGAGTTTAGGAAAGTGCCCCTTATGGGCTGACTAACCTTGAGTGGAATGCCTTAGGAAATGCCCCCTATAGGCTAACCTTGAGGTAGATTTTTAGGAAAGTGCCCCCTATGGGCTAACTAACCTTTGATGGGATTGTCTCAAAAAGTGCCCCCTATGGGCTGACTATGAGAACAGATTTTTAGGAAAGTGCCCCCTATGGGCTGACTAACCTTTGATGGGATTTGTCTCAAAAAGTGCCCCCTATGGGCTGACCATGAGAACAAGGTTTTAGGAAAGTGCCCCCTATGGGCTAACTAACCTTTGAATTGAATTTTGCCTCAAAAAGTGCCCCCTATGGGCTGACCATGAGGTAGATTTTTAGGAAAGCGCCCCCTATGGGCTGACTAACCTGGAGTTGAATTTGTCTCAAAAAGTGCCCCCTATGGGCTAACCATGAGAACAAAGTTTTAGGAAAGTGCCCCCTATGGGCTGACTAACCTAGAGTTGAATTTGTCTCAAAAAGTGCCCCCTATGGGCTAACCATGAGAACAAAGTTTTAGGAAAGTGCCCCCTATGGGCTGACTAACCTGGAGTTGAATTGTCTCAAAAAGTGCCCCCTATGGGCTGACCATGAGAACAAAGTTTTAGGAAAGTGTCCCCTATGGGCTGACTAACCTGGATTGGATTTGCCTTAAAAAGTGCCCCCTATGGGCTGACCATGAGGACAAAGTTTTAGGAAAGTGCCCCCTGTGGGCTGACTAACCTGGATTGGATTTGCCTCAAAAAGTGCCCCCTATGGGCTGACCATGAGGACAAAGTTTTTAGGAAAGTACCCCCTATGGGCTGACTAACCTGGATTGGATTTGCCTCAAAAAGTGCCCCCTATGGGCTGACCATGAGGACAAAGTTTTTAGGAAAGTGCCCCCTATGGGCTAACTAACCTAATATAAAAATGATATCTAGGAAGGCATCTTTATAGACCGACCTTGGAAGAGATCTAGGGAAGTGCCCCTTTTTGGGCTGACTACCCTATGATGAAAATGATGGCTCAAAAGGTGCCCCATGTGGGCTAACCTTGAGAGATCTGGGGAAGTGCCCCTTTTTGAGCTGACCACCCTATTAAAGGGCATGTTCAGACAAGTGCCCCACTACGGGCTGACTCATCTTATGCTTCTGAATATACTTTCTACAGCCTGAACTAAATGATGTGATGATATGATGATAGTTATTTATTTTAATATGCTTGCCAGTTTATCGTGGATAGCAACCAAACAACCGAACCTTCGGGCTGGTTTGCTTCTGCTTCATTTCTTCTTATCTTGACACAGGGTCGACAATTTTGATGTGCTCCCTTTCTTTATACACAACGCTCTTTTGACGGTAATGTTACCATAATAACGCGCTCAGTTTTAATGCTAAAAAATAGATAGGATTATATCACAAACCATATTAAGATTCATTATCATTTTAGTGTTTATTTTTTCATTGGTGAAATGGTAGGTAATGTGTTTAAGGATATTTGTTATGGTGCGAATTGATTTGGATTATTGACCATTCAGGGATATTAACTTTGCTTGTAAAAAGTAAAAACTTGACTCAACGAAATTTGTATCGAACCTTGGCTTTCATAAACATTGGCAAAATTTCAATTCCCTTGCCTAAGGATAGTACATCTTTACAGCATTTGTGTTAATGGGGTCTCTCAACTCGGGACCATCCATCTAAGTTAATATCAGAGCACCTCCTAACAGAACCTTTTTTACCACATATGGACCCTCATAGTTTGGGGTGAATTTTCCTCTGGAGTCCTACGCGTTCGGGAGAACCTTCTTTAACACCAGATCCCCCTCTTTAAAGTACCGAGGCCTCATCTTCTTATTAAATGCTCGGGCCATTCTTTGTTGGTAACACTGGCCATGACATAATGCGGTAAGTCTTCTTTCATCAATCAGATTCAGCTGATCAAGTCTCTTCTTTACCCAGTCTGATTCGGTTAACTGAGTTTCTGACAGGATTCTGAATGATGGTATCTCAACTTCAACTGGTAGCACTGCCTCTGTACCATATACCAATGAGTAAGGGCTAGCTCCTGTAGATGTTCTTATTGAAGTCCTGTAAGCCATGAGAGCAAACGGTAACATTTCATGCCAATCTTTGTAAGTTGTTGTCATTTTCTCGATGATCTTTTTAATATTTTTGTTAGCTGCTTCTACTGCCCCGTTCATTTGAGGTCGGTAGGGAGTTGAATTTCTGTGGTTTATGTGGAATTGTTGACATAAACCTATCATCGATTTGTTGTTAAGATTGGTACCGTTGTCGGTGATGATGGACTCAGGAACTCCGTATCGGGCTATTATGTCCCTTTTTAAGAAGCAGACTATTACCCCTTTTGTGACATTGGCATATGATGAAGCTTCTACCCACTTGGTGAAGTAATCGATCGCTACCAGTATAAATCTGTGGCCGTTGGATGTTGTTGGAGTGATAGGGCCAATTATGTCGATTCCCCACATGGAGAATGGTCATGGTGCTGATAACAAATGTAGCTCGTTGGGCGGAGCATTGATCCAGTTCGCATAGACTTGACACAAATGACAGTGCTTGACATATTTTATGCAATCTGATTCCATAGTCAACCAATAATATCCTAACCTCATGATTTTTCGGGCCAACATGTAGCCATTCATATGAGGTCCACATACTCCTTCATGTACTTCTTTCATCAGTTTGCATGCTTCATCTTTGTCCACACATCTCAACAGGGTGGTATCAGATGATCTCTTGTAAAGTATGGACCCACTTAATAGGAAATGGCTTGCTAACCTTTTGAGTGTTCTTTGGTCATTCTTGTTAGCCATTTCGGGGTATTTACCTTCTTGGAGAAAGGTCTTGATATCGTGATACCAGGGTTTGTTATCTTGTATCTTTTCAATTGTTAAACAGTAGGCGGGCCGACTTTCGATGTCTATTTTCATCGGTTGAACTTCGGCTTCTCCTGTTATCTGGATCATAGATGCTAGTGTGGCTAGGGCATCTGCGAACTAATTCTGAGTTCTCGGGATGTATGTGAAAGTGATTTCCTTGAATTCTTCAACTAGCTCTGTCAAGTGTTGATGGTACGGTACCGGTTTGGGGTCTTTAGTCTTGTATTCCCCTCTTGTCTGTAGTATGATGAGCGACGAATCCCCATATACTTCTAATTCGCGGATTCCCATTTGACAGGCCATTTTGAGGCCAAGAATACATGCTTCATATTCTGCGATATTATTGGTATAGGGAAATGTAAGTCTCGTCGCTGCAGGGAATTACGTGCCGTCCGGGGATATCAATACCGCCCCAACCCCACAACCGAATACATTAGCGGCTCCATCGAAAAACAGTTTCCATTTCGGGTTCTGCTCTGTCCCAAAGTCTTCTACCGGCCTATCTTCCACTGACAATATATTCTCATCCGGAAATTGGGCCTGTAGTTCTTGGGAATATGTCTCGACAGGGTGTTCCGCCAACTGGTCGGCTAAGGCTTGCCCTTTCATCGAGTTCTGATTTACGTATGTGATGTCAAACTTGGATAAGAGCATTTGCCACTTAGAAATTCTCCCTATCAAGGCTGGTTTCTCTGCCAAGTATTTCAAGGGATCATGTCTTGTTAGCAGTTCAATATGATAATAAAGGGTGTATTGCCTTAGTCGATGCATGACCCAGATTAAAGCACAACACGTCTTCTCCACCTCTGAGTACCTCTGTTCCCCATCTGTGAACTTCTTGCTCGGATAATATATGGAACGCTCTCTTCCCTCGTCATCTTTCTGCCCCAGCACACATCCCATGGATTCAGGGAGTATAGTGAGGTATAAGAATAAGGGCTTTCCTTGTTTCAGGACTATCAAAACCGGAGGTTTTGTAAGATAGTCTTTTATTGTTTCGAATGCCTCTTCGCATTTGTCATCCCATTCTATTGTGGTGTTCTTCTTCAACAGACGGAATAATGGCCAGCATTTGTCGGTGAGCTGTGAGATAAAATGAGCTATGTAATTTAATCTTCCCAGTAAGCTTCTTACTTCTTTAACGGAGCGTGGGGAAGGTAATTCTAATATGGACTTTACCTTGTCAGGGTCGATTTTAATGCCTTCCTGGCTTATGACAAACCCTAACAATTTCCCCATTGTGACCCCGAAAGTACATTTTTCTGGGTTTAACTTAAGCTGGAACTTTCTCAGTCGTTTGAACAATTTCCTCAGGATACCTATATGGCTTTCTCCTTCTTTGGATTTGGCTATCATGTCGTCGACATATACTTCCACCTCTTGATGCATCATATCGTGAAGTATAGCGACCATGGCTCTCTGATACGTTGCCCCGGCATTTTTGAAACCGAAGGGCATGACTTTGTAACAGAAAGTCCCCCATGTTGTGATGAAGGTCATTTTGGTTTTATCTTCCTCAGCCATTTTTATTTGATTATATCCTGAGAAACCGTCCATGAATGAGAAGAGATGGTTTCCCGCAGTATTGTCTACTAGAACATCAATGTGAGGTAGGAGGAAGTTATCCTTTGGCGTGGCTTGGTTTAAGTCCCGAAAGTCTACGCATACGCATACTTTTCCATTCTTTTTCATGACAGGGATTACATTTGCTACCCACTCTGGGTAGTCAGATACTTCAATGAACCCTACTTCTAGCAGTTTCTTGACTTCTTCTTTGATTTTCAATAAGATGTCAGGCCTAAATCTTCTCAGTTTTTGCTTTTTAGGTTTGACATCTTCCTTTGTGGGAAGCCTATGAACTACTATTGACTGGTCTAGCCCTAGCATGTCACCATATGACCAGGCAAACACATCTGCATATTCCGTTAATAGTTCGGTTATCTCACATTTTTGCTCGGCACTCAAACTGGTCCCAATTTTGAGGTTCTTAGGGTTTTCCATGCTTCCTAGATTTACTGTCTCCATAGGCTCGTCGATCGAGATTCCGCTTTGTTCATGTTTTAGCCAATTTTCTTGTATTATTTCGTGGTCTAAGATATCGCCTTCAACAACTGACCCAGCAGCGTTGGAAACGATATCAGCGTTCTTACTTTCTACCTGCGCGAAATATCCCTGATGTCCGATGGTAGGAGATCTGAGTAAAATGAAAGCATATATATATAAGAAGGAAAAAAAAACAAACTGTAATTGAACTTGATAAAGAGTCTCAATAAAATTTGTTTAATAATTTTTCTCTACTTTTGAGCTAACCTAGCGCTACTGATAGGATAACAAAACCAATTGTTCAGAGCCGGATGCTGGTTGGACGTGCGGGGGGTTGATTCCCCTTTGCTGTCGTCCTCTTCATTTATCCGCAGCTCTTGAATGATGTTTGCCTTTCGGAAAGATTGTTGGAGAGGTGGGATGCATATCTGGGTATCGATCGGCTTCCCCTTCATTCTACCTTTGACACTTTTCGTTTGCGCTTCTTCTGCGGCCGTAGGAATGTACCCAATGCTAGTGTTGTTGCCGCTGTTTGCCATTTTGGTCTTGAGCGTGTGCAAATTGGGCTTCTAGGAGGGTTCAGTTGCTTGGGAGCTATTTTGATACCTGGCGCGCATTTTTCTTTTTCTTTTTTAGTATAATGTATGCAAATGCTATACATGTGTCACACGGATGCTAAAAATAAAAGGGTTGACAATTGATTGCCGATGTAATATTGAAACTTTACTTTTATTAATATTGAATAATTTTTGGAGTTCAACATTCAAACAAATAAAAGATTATAATGATAATCTATTTCCTAGCTCTCTTAGTCTTCTGTCGTGGAGACTCAGGCTTCCCGTTGATGACGGCTTCCAATTCCTTGACTTTGGCTTGGCATTTCTCCAATTGTGCTTCTAAGGCCTTGTTCCTTTGATCGGATTCTTTGAAACGTCCCTTCCAGATGTCTTTCTTATGATCCGCAGCTTCAAAGTATACCTCCATTCGGGCCCTGACCTGCTCCAGGTATACTTCTGTCTCTGGATTGATCTTGTCTGATCTTGGTTGGGTGACGTCTGGAACCCGATACGCTCTTTCCCCTGTCTGGTATAGCTGGTGGATTACAAATTCTCTGGTGGCTCGGTGCTCTCCCACTTCGCCATCTAATTCCCCAAGGTCCACATTCGGGCTTTCAATTCTGGCTTCCCAAAGTGCTTTGACCTCTGCCATCTTCACAAACTTCTCAGCTACTAACAGGTTCAAATCTTGATAATCAAAGGTAACTGCTTGTGCCGAGGGCCGATAAACGATATCTTGGATAGTGCCGAACTGGCGGACCACTAAGTTTGGGTGATATCCGATACATCCGCTGATTCCGATTAAAGGCACTGCTTGGAAGTTTCTGCAGGTCAAGATGATTTTGTTATAGCAACTCCACCTGGCTGTCCATAAAATATCTTCAGCACTGAAGCTCCTAAGCAGCTCTACCCAACTGTGGCTGGTAAGGTCGTCGGGTAGCTTTACCTTTTCTACACATGAATCCACCAGATCCACCTGCTGGGCTAGGGTTTTCCTGACCATGTTCAACCCAAAACACTTGAGGTGGCTTACAAACCATATTAGCAGAAGGTTGAGGCTGGAGCGAAGGATCCCATGGCCTTTTTTCTTGAGGAAGTTTAAATTCCAGATCTGTTCAGCCAGTAGAGTCGGGATGTAGGATCTTCCCTCCAGGAATTGGGTCACCAGCTCTGCAACCTTGTAGTGGATATAGAAGGTCCCTGTGGGGAACAGTATGGTGGCGAAGGCTGTCAAGATGAAAGCGTTCACCCTTCTCTGTCTGTAAGTCTTGGGGTCCCCACTCAAGACGTCCTTTCTATCCCCATTGTCCTCTCGGGCGATGAACCATGCTTCTAAATCATCCATCCGTATGCAATATCCATTACAGTCTGTCAAGGCTTTGTTGACTGCTGTCTTACGGATGCCTAATAATCTGCTGAAGGTACCGGCTGGCCCGGCCTCTAGGTCTGGAATGTAGATCCGATCGGTTAGTGCTAGAGCCTGTAGTAACTGGGTGTACTCCTCCAAGGTAGGGGTGATCTCATGCGGCCCGATAAAGAAAGCAGCGGGCTCGATTTCCCATAATTGGAGCATGGCCCGGACTAAAGGCAAATTCACCTCTATCTTTGTCAGTGAAAGTATGGGGCCGATCTTTTGCTGGATAAAGGCCTGCTCCTCTGGGTTGTACAAAGTAAACCAGTGGCCCAATACCAATTTCGGGTCTAAAGGTTTGTACACCCGTATTTCTTTGCGGAGGAGACGGTTGACTGCACTGCTAGCCATCTATTACAATAAGAAATAGCCTAGTTACAAACAGAACTACGAAAACATTACAGGGAAATGGTCCTGAACTCCAAGGACAAAATAACAAACCATTACATTGTCATTCAATTGTCAAACCCCTTATGATGTTATGTATGCAAGTAGGTTGGTTCTAATTGGTTCCCGAGCTCTATGGCCTCCCGCATTCTCGAAGAAATGGATCTCAGGCCATATCGAAGCATAGGGTGGGGTAGCCCAATCGGTCCCGAACGGTGAATCAACTCACTTCGCCCGAAACCTACACAATGGCTCCCCATCTTAGGTTTCTAGGACGGTCCGGTTTCGACCGCATCTACTCACACAAACATATGTATGCATGCAAACCCCCACAGTAAAGAAAACTCAAAATCTAACTAATCCCTAAAAAGTTAGTAACAGAGTAATAATTGAAACACATTTCTTAAAGAGAACAATTCGAAGAGATTCAGGTGGCTAGCCTACTGGCATGGTTCCCCAGTGGAGTCGCCATCCTGTCGAGTCTAATTTTTGAATTCCCATTCCTAATCCGATCTAGACTAGACCCTATGCTCATCTAATGTAGATCCTCGACTTGAATTAGGAATTTCGTTTGATTTTTGAAGTCGCCACCCAACTGTTGTTGGGAAAATTGAATTAAAACTAAAGGAGCGGATTAGTCTTAATTTGGACTACTAGTCGTCGTTATTTCCTCTTCTCGTTTTTGTGAAAAGAGGAAAAGGGAAAACCAGACTTTCTAAGTCCGGAGGCTAACCTATTAAAACCTTTACGGTTACCACCTAATCTCCTGAAATTGTTCCTCTTTAGAAATGTGTTTTTGTTACTTTTTATTATGTTTTTGAATTATTTTAAGAAAATGATTTTTTATTTATTTTATGGGTTGACCCAGATGGGTGCCTACGTACCTGCTACTCAGGATCAAACAAGTCGTAGTTCGCTTTTCTGAAAACCTTAAGTTGGTTTGGTGAATTTTAATTTATGAAACTCTCTTTTAGTTTATGTTCTTACCATTTTTTGGATTTCTTTTTTCTTTTTTTTCTAAAAACTTCTAAGCCTAAGCTTTGATTTTATTTTGAAAATGATTTTAGGGGAAAACATCAATTTTGGATTTATTTGAAGAAAATGATTTTTCTAAGTGCTAAAACTCATTTTTTATGATTCTTTTATAATTTTTGAATTTTTTTATGATTTTTTTGTTATTTTTGTGATTTCTGAGAATTTTGTGGATTTTTGTGATTTTTGGGAATTTTTGTTGATTTTCGTGATTTTTGGGATTTTTGGGAATTTTTGTGATTTTTGGGATTTTTGGGATTTTTTGGGATTTTTGGTTTATTATCTATCCTATTTTGACATCTAAAATTTTATTATTATTTTCCTAATGTTTTTTATTATTTTTTTTATTTTTTATTTATCTATTTATTATTTATTATTATTATTTTTCTACATTATTAAATTCTAGAAAAATCTAATTTCTACATTTTCCTATTTATTAAAAATAAAACATAAACAAATAAATAAATAACTAAATAAAAAATAATAAATTAATTAATTAATTCAGAATAAATAAATAAACAAAATTAATTAAATAAATAAAAATTCGAAAAATCCGACTTACTTGGATCCGGGTCAGTGCGCGGGTCGGGTCCAGTCGATCGGACACGACGGCGGGGAAGGCTCGTTCACGGCGTTCCGGTGGCCTTTTGCAGCGGGTGAGGTGTTGAATCCTAGCTTCTCGAGGTTGCTGAATCCAATGGTGGCGGTGGTTTGCTCCCAGATCGCCTCTTGGTGGTGGTTCAACTCCGGCCGGTGCTTCGCGGTTTTGGGTCTCCTCCAATGCTCTCCGATTTGCACTCTTTCCTCTCTTTCTCTCAATTCTGATTCCTCCTTTGGCTTCCTCCCTTCGATTCCTATTTATAGACACTTGAAACCGAGCTGGATAAGCTCGGATTTCCTCCGATTGAAGCTGATCGGATTTTCGGTTAGAAAAACCAACTCCGATTTGTGTAAATCCTTTGATTTGTTGCGATTTGATTCCAATTAGATAATGTTTGTCTTATTTATGTTGAAGATCTGTTGGATTTGTGCAAAAAATCGAATCGAAACGGCCGAAATACGAATTTTTCCTTCCGCCAGCGATCTCGGGCTTGAGGTAGGAGATGATCACGCGCCCGGCGCGTGCTCTTCCTCCAGCCAATCAGATGCTGCCACGTGTCCTGGGTAAATGAAAAATTCGCAAAACGCGGAAACTGCTTCCCCCGCGTTTTGAACCCGTGACTGAGCCCCCCTGCGCACGCCTTAGCCATGGTCCGGACCAGCTGAGCTAACCCATTTTCCTGATTTTCTTTTATTCGCAAATTGCATATATGCAATGCGATTTTTTTATTTTTTTGTATTTTTTGAAATTTCAAAATTTTGTAAAAATTATTTATTATTCATTATTGCCATTTCTGAAATCATTTTTCAAAATTGATGTTTTTTCCTATTTATTTTTATTTTTTGAATATTTTTAATTATTTATGCTAAATTAGGGAAAAATTGAAAAAAAATTGGAAATTGATTATTATTGATTATTGTGGATTCCTAGGGCAAAAATGGGGTGTTTACAAAGATCACTTTACTTTCAACCAATGTTGTCAAATCTAGGTTAACCCTTATGGTTTGACCTAGTTGAACTTGGTTCTTCCCTTTAATCCTTAACCCTCTCACATGTCCAGATCAACCACCTGGATCGAGTCTAACAACACTACTTTCAACATCTTCATACCTTTTGAATTATTTTTTGCCATTGCACACAAGGACAGTTGCAATGTTAGTAGCCACCACTTACAAATTTAGTAGTTTGTTGCCATGAGGATGTAGGTGATTATTTCATCATGTAGCTTTCCTACAAATTCTATGACCATTACAAATTGGCCATATTCCTTACATTTCAAACATTAGCTAAGGATCTCTTTCAAGTCTATTTATAAATCACACACCTGGGTGTAATGTCCCTTTTCTTATAGCAATTATAGAAGCTTTTAGACTTCTTCTTAGATTTAGCATCACCTTTTCTTCTTTTCACTATCTCCAATATGATTCAAATTGTTAGGTATGACAACCATTTTCACATCTCTTCTTTAATATGAAGATTTCTAAGAATTTTCTCAATGGTGAAATGTTTGACCTTATGAAGAAATTTCTCACAATAATTATTCTACATAGATGGAAACTTTATGGTCACCAATCGCATTGTTTGGCACTCTGGTATAACAAACAACAAATGATGTAGACGATTCATGAAAACCTCCAACTCATGCACTTGGTCCATATTCAAAGTGTTGTCAACCATTTTGAGTTCAAAATACTTAAACAATAGGACCTATCCTGTCATGTTGTTTGATGTTGTATTTTCTTCAAGTACCTACTTGATTTCCATTGATGAATTAATAAACATGTATAGGTTTTTGAGATTATCAAACAACATGTTGAGAGTGTGATCGTGCCATGCAAATTCATCTTTTAGCCTCTTTTTCTTATATCTACTTTAGCTTTTTCTTCCGAGCTTGCTCATTCCATTACTTCACCAATTAATTAAGTTTTAGGATCAAGGATGCAAGCATATTTAGAATCAAAAGATGTCATCTTATCCATCCATCTACTAGAATATTTTCATAAAACCTATTAAGTTTGACAAGCTCTTGATTCATGACTCTTAGCACACCATTTACTTCATTTGCTATGGTAACACTCTTTAAGATTGTTGGTATATACCCAAAAAAAAGTGGAACTAATATAAACCTCAAGGCATATGAGTTTCAATCTCCCCTTTTATACAAAATTTGTAGAGGTTTCAAGGCACATCTCTCTTAGGATACAATTAAGTTTAAGAACATCGAGTAGCAATCTTGTTGCTCTTACACACCACACTTTTATAATTTCGGTTTTGGTATTTTTTCTTTCTTCGACCATGAGAGAGAGAGAGAGTAATTGTAGAAATTTTTTCTTAATTATTTGATATTAAGCAGTTCCTAGTTTTAAAAAAGTTCAAGCACACAATAATTTGATTTTTTTTTTAAAAAAAAAAGACATAACTATTAGGTTTTATCCTCTAAAGTGGTTCCTAACCATTAAATTCACTATGAATAGATCATAAAATCTAATACCAATGAATTTCATCTATGTTGTTTGAAATGACATGTTAATTAGACGACTAAAAGTCACAAATTATGAATAAACATGATGTTTTGCATATGACACTTCATTTGGATATCATGTACTTCATTCGCATGAAGTGTTTTCAATTTTTTCTATTTAAACTCTCAAAATGACTACATTTAGATCTCACTTAGTGAAATTTGAACAATATCATCATCTACAAGATAGGAGAAATTAGTTTCATTATTCAATGAACACAAGTAAAAGGGCACCTTGCTTTGTACAAATCTTATCACTAAGATTCAAATAAAATGTTTTTCTACACTTTCAATTCCACAATTCATTCAAATCTCATAAATGAAATTAAGATAATCTTTTATCAACTCTAAGATTTAGACTATCTATTAGCTCAATGTTTGATCTTGGTATAGGTCATTATTGAACACTAAGTTTTCAATGCTTTCAAAAATCATTTAAACATTTAGTTGAATAGTGTTAGTACATAATTGGTTATCTATACCAAGAGAATTCTTTTTCATGGTCAATCGACTTGAAAGCGTTTTTTGTGTGACAATAAATTTACTGTTAGTGTTCAGTATTTAACTATGTATTGATAGCATACCATAAGTAGGGTTGTAAACAAATTGAATTAAAATAATGCAATGCTAAGCTTGACTATAGCTTAACTTGGAATTTTAGAGCTTGAACTCGAGCTCAAACTTAATCAAGCTTACAATTGAATTTGAGCTTGACTATAAGGGATACTCAACAACTTCGAATTTAATCAATTAAGCTCATTTCAACTCAATAATCTTAAATAAATATTATTAATTTAGTTTTAAAAAATACCAATATCTAAACTCAACTCAAACTTAACTAAAGTTTGATTAAGTTTACAAGCTAATCAAGTTGAACATGATAAAGCTTAACCTTAACTCAATAAGCAACTTGAGTAACTCAAACTCGAGCTTGACTCGATTGTAGCCGAATCAAATCCGAGTAAATATCGAGTTGAACTCGAGTAGATTACTAATAGACTTATCTTATTTATACCTTTAACCACAATACAACTATTTACATACGAATCTTTATGGATGTGTGTCGAGTCTAATTTTTTATTTTTTATTTATTTCCATTCCTAATCCGATTTATACTATAGACCATATGCTCATCTAATATAAATTCTCGACTTGAACTAGGAACTTTATTTTACTTGGAGTCGCCACCCAACTGAAGTTAGAAAAATTTATTGAATTAGAACTAATTGAGCAGATTAATCCTAATTTGGACAACTAGTCAACGAAAGCTCTTCTTTTCATTTTTATAAAAAGAGGAAGAGAAAACCAGAGTTTCTGGACTCGAGGGCTAACCTATTAAAATCTTAAAGTTACTATCTTATTCTTCTAAAATCTGAACCATATCCTAATGTCTTTTCCTTTATTTTTGTTATTTTTATTTATATTTTTTTAATATTTTGGATACACGTAAAACAAATTGTAACAACTTGAAAAATGATTTTTTTTTTATTCTTTTTAGAGTTACCCCATAAAGGGTACCTACGTACCTGCTATTCAGGATCAAACAAGCCGTAATTCGCTTTTTGTAAAAAGCTTTAGTGGGTTGATTAATTTTAATTATGAAAATACCTCGGGTTTACATTTTTTACCATTTTCGATATTTTGGAAAAATCTAAGCCTAAGTTTTATTATTTTATTTTTTGAAAAAATTTTGATTTAAGAAAAACCATTTTTTGATTTATTTTTAAAAAAAATTTAAGTGATAAAATGATCTATTATTAACTCATGTTATTATCCCAACTAATTATTTAATTTTAAAATTTTTATTTATTTTTTCTCATTATTTATTTTTTATTTTTTATATTAAACTAAACATATCTACTCAAAAAGAAAAAAACCTAATTAAAACCCTAACATTATTTTCTAATAAAATAAACATCTAAGTAAAATAAATAAATAAATACGAAAAAAAAATAAGATAAAATAAATAATAAAAAAATAAAAAAATCAAGTTACCTGGGTATGGGTCGTGGTTCGCGAGTCGAGTCGGATGGGGTCAAATCGGGTAAGGTGGGCGAGTTGGGTCACGATGGTTGGAAGTCCTCGTCGCCGACGTTCCGGCTTCCTTTTTCGTCGAATAGGGGGTGTTTCTGAAGCTTCTGAGGATGGTGTTTTCTGTCGAAAACCCCTCCAAGTGGTGGTTTAAAAAGGTGGTGGCAGCGGCCGCGGCTTGTGAACTCCGACGACTCCAATCTCTCTTATTTCCTCTCCTTTCTCCCTTTCGATTGATGCTTTAGCTTCCTCCTCTCGTGTTCTATTTATAGGCGTCGGAAATCGAGTGGGATAAGCTTGGATTTCCTTCGATTAGCACGAATCAAATCGTCTATTGAAACCCACCTCCAATTTGTCCTTAATTCGTGTAAATCTTGGATTTTGTTGCGATTTGATTTCATTTGGATGATGTTTATCTTATCTTGATTAAGGATTTGGCGGATTTGTGCAAAAAATCGCACCAAAATGGCCGGATTCTAATTTTTTCCTTACCGGCAATGATCTCGGACAAAGGAAGGAGATGATCACGCATCCGGCGTGTGCGTTCGCGTCGGCCAATTGGTTGTTGACACGTGTCTTGGGGAGAGAAAAAAATTGCAAAACGTGGATTTGTTTCCACCGCGTTTCGAACCCTTGACCAAGCCCCTTCCCCCGCACGCCAGGCCATGGTCTAGACCAGCTGGGTTAGCCCACTTCTCAGTTTTTTTTTTATTTACACATATTGCATATATGCGATGCAATTTTTATTATTTTTATATTATTTTGAAATTCTAAAAATTTGTAAAAATTATTTAACTCCTTTTATTATTATTTCTACCATTATTTTCCAAAATTGGGATATTTTTCCTATTTATTTTATTTTTTCTTTATTTTTCCTAAAATTGAAAAAAAAATGAAAAAATTTGTAATTTGAACATTATTAATGATTAGGGGCAAAAATGGGGTGTTTACAGCTACTCCTTTTTGTGGTAAAGTTTGAAAAACTTAACTACAAAAACAAAAAAGAAGAAGCCATTTTTGGCCTATAGATTGAATGGATAACGCCCTAATTGGCTGGTTATCTGGAACTTGGTCTTAATAGGAAAATGCTCCATGAGCTAATAATCCTATGAGTGCTTTGTGATGATTAGTATTGCTTGGGGAATAATCTTAAACAACCTAACAACCTGAAGCGACGTATCGTCTAAAAAAGTGCTTTGTAGGCTGACTAATCGACGATAAGAAACATCTCAATGATTGTTTAGCAGTGTGTTATTGTGAGTGGAATAACTGATAACAAGGAAGTGTCCTACAAGATTGGCGACCATAAAGAAGAGATTGTTTAAGGAAGCGCTCCTATGAGCTGACCACCTGATAATAGAAGCGTCTGGTTAGACTGGCAACTGTTTGGGGAGAAATGCCTTCGAAGAGTGCTCTCATGAGCTGACTAATCAATATCAGGAAGTATCTTGTAGGACTAACAACCTTAAAGGGGATAATCTGGATAAGTGCTCATATGAGTTGACTAATTGTTGGATTATTTTAGAAAAATTCTCCTATGAGCTGACTAATCAGTTATCTAAAAAAGTGCTCTTATGAGATGACTAATCGATAAATTAGAAAAGTGCTCATACGAGCTGGCTAATCAATTATCTAGAAAAGCGCTCCTATGAGTTAACTAATCGATAAATTAGAAAAGTCTCTTTGGACTTGTAACCATAAGAGAGGATATCTTAGGAAAGTGCCCCATTGTGGGCTGACTAACCGATAGCGGAAAGCGTCTCCTTGGACTTGCAACCCTGAAGAATAGATATCTCGAAGGTGCCCCTATAGGCTAACCCTAAGAGAGGATATCTAGGAAAGTGCCCCATTATGGGCTAACTAACCGATAACGGGAAGCGTCTCCTTGGACTTGTAACCCTAAAGAATAGATATCTCGGAAGGTGTCCCTATGGGCTAACCCTAAGAGAGGATATCTAGGAAAGTGCTCCATTGTGAGCTTACTGACCTATAATAGGAAGCATCCCTTTAGACTAGCAACCTTAAAGAAGAGATCTAGGGAAGTACCTCGTTGTGGGCTAACTGACCTATAGTAGGAAGCACCCCCTTTGGAGTAGCAACCTTTAAGAAGAGATCTAAGAAAGTACCCCATTGTGGGCTAACTGACCTATAGTATGAAGCGTCCCTTTGGACTAGCAACCTTAAAGAAGAGATCTAAGAAAGTGCCCCATTGCGGGCTAACTAACCTAATACTTTGGAAAATGCCTCTAGCAAACTGGTTAAACAATTGATAAGAGATGTCTTTTAGACTGCTTATGTAATGAAATGATGGTTATTTACTTTGAAATGCTTACCGGTTTATCGTGGATAGCAAGCAAACAACTGAACCTTCGTGCTGGTTGGCTCCTCTTTTACTTGCTCTTGCTTCAAACAGGGTTGAGAGTCTCGATTTATTTTCCTTCTTGTGAGCATGGCTCTTGTGATTGTAGTGTTATCTTATTAATGCAACAGGTTTAATGCTCAACAATAGGTAGAATTATATCACAAAATGTATTGTGATTTATTATCATCTCAACGTTCGTTATTCATTGTGAAGTGATGGGTAGTGTGTATACGAAGATTTGTTTAATGACAATTGATCAAGATAATCGATCATTCAGAGACATTAACTTTGCTTGTAAAAGGAATGAAAACCAAGCTCAGCAAAATTTGTATTAAATATTGGCATTCATAAACATTGGCAAAATCTTAATTTCCTTGCCTATGGATAGTACATCTTAACAGCGTCCATATTAATAGGGTCTCTCAATTCCAGACCATCCATCTAAGTTACTATTAAAGCTCCTCTTGACAACACCCTTTTTACAACATATGGGCCCTCATAGTTTGGGGTGAACTTCCCTCTCGAATCTTGGGCATTTAGGAGAACTTTCTTTAGCACCAAATCTCCTTCTTTGAAACATTGAGGTTTCATTTTCTTGTTGAATGCTCAGGCCATTCTTTATTGATAGCATTGATCGTGGCATAATACAGTGAGTCTTTTTTCGTCGATCAAATTCAACTAATCAACCTCTTCCTTATGCAGTCCGACTCATCTAACTATGTTTCCGATAGGATCCTGAAGGATGGTATTTCAACTTCAACTAGTAGGATTGCCTCGGTTCCATATACCAGAGAATATGGGGTAACTCTAGTAGATGTTCGAATTGAGGTTCTGTAAGCCATGAAGGCAAATGGTAGCATCTCGTGCCAATCTTTGTAAGTGATCATCATCTTTTCGATGATTCTTTTGATGTTCTTGTTGGCTGCTTCCACTGTCCCATTCATTTGAGGTCGATAAGAAGTTGAATTTCTGTGGCTTATATGAAACTGTTGACACAAACCTGTCATTGACTTGTTGTTGAGGTTGGTGCCGTTATCGGTGATAATTGATTCATGAACCCCATATCGGGCTATTATATCTCTCTTCAGGAATCAGACTATTACCCTTTTTGTGACACGGCATATGATGAAGCTTCCACCCATCTGTGACCATTGGATGCTTTGGGAGTGATTGGTCCGATGATGTCGATTCCCCACATGGAGAAAGGCTATGGTGCAGACAACGAATGAAGCTCTTTAGGTGGGGCATTTATTCGGTTTGCATAAACTTGACACAAGTGACAGTGCTTGACATATTTGATGCAGTCTAATTCTATGGTTAGCCAATGGTAACCCATTCTCATGATTTTTTGGGCCAGTATGTAGCCGTTCATGTGTGGTCCACATACTCGTTCATGCACTTCTTTCATCAGCCCACTTGCCTCTTTTTTATCCACACATCTTAGCAATGTAGTGTCAGGTGATCTTCTATAAAGCACAGGCCCATTTAGTAAGAAGTGACTTGCTAACCTTCTGAGTATTCTTTGGTCATTTTTGCTAGTCATCTCGGGGTATTTTCTTTTTTGGAGGAAAGTTTTGATATCGTGATACCAGGACTTATCATCTTGTGCTTTTTCGATTACCAAATAGTAGGCGGACCAATTTTTTATTTCTATTTTCAATGGTTGGACTTCGGCTCCCCTTGTTATCTGAATCATAGATGCTAGTGTGGCGATTTTGAGTTCTTGGGATGTATGTGAAGGTGACTGCTTTGAATTCGTCGATTAGCTCTATCAAATGTCGATGGTATAGTACCAATTTGGGGTCTTTAGTTTTATATTCCCCTCTTGTCTGTAATATGATAAGTGAAGAATCTCCGTATATTTCTAATTCACGGATTTCCATATAACAAGCCATTTTGAGGCCAAGGATGCACGCCTCATATTCTGCGATATTATTAGTATATGGAAATGTGAGTCTCATCGCTGAAGAGAATTGTGTTCCTTCTGGTGACATTAGTACTGCTCCGATCCCACAACCGAATACATTGGCAGCTCCATCAAAGAACATCTTCCATTTAGGGCTTTGGTCTATCCTGTAGTCTTATGTTGGTTCACCCTCCACTGTTAATATGTTTTCATCAGGGAATTGGGCTTGTGATCCTTGGGGATCTCTCTCAATTGGGTATTCTGCCAATTGATCGGCTAAAGATTGCCCTTTTATCGAATTTTGATTTATATATGTGATATCAAATTCTGATAGGAGCATTTTCCATTTGGAGATTTTCCCTAACAAAACGGGCTTCTTTGCCAAGTATTTCAAAGGATCATGTCTTGTCAGCAACTCAATGAGATAGTAAAGGGTGTACTGCCTTAATCGATGCATGACCCCAAATCAGAGCACAGTAAGTCCTCTCTATTTTAGAATACCTCTGTTCCTCGTCTGTGAATTTCTTGCTTAGATAATATATGGAACGTTCTCTCCCCTCTTCATCTCTCTATCCCAACACGCACCCCATGGATTCAGAGAGTATCGTGAGGTATAAGAATAAGGGCTTTCCTTGTTTTGGAACTATCAAGACTGGAGGATTTATGAGATAGTCTTGATTGTTCTGAATGCTTCTTCATATTCATCATCCCATTCTACCGTGGCATTCTTTTTTAGCAGATGGAATAGTGGGCGACATTTGTCTGTGAGCTGTGAGATGAAACGGGCTATGTAATTCAACCTTTCCAGCAAACCTCTCACCTCTTTGATAGTGCGTGGAGATGGCAGTTCCAATATGGCCTTTACTTTGTCAGGGTCTATTTTAATACCTTCTCGGCTTATGACAAACCTTAACAACTTAACTGTTGTGACCCCAAAAGTGCACTTTTCCGGATTTAACTTGAGTTTAAACTTTCTTAGCCTCTTGAACAATTTCTTCAAGATAACTGCATGGCTTTCTCCTCCCTTAGACTTGGCTATCATATTGTCGACGTATACTTCAACTTCTCGATGCATCATGTCATGAAGTATCGCGATCATGGCTCTCTGATATGTTGCTCTAGCGTTTTTTAAACTGAAGGGCATAAATTTGTAACAGAAAGTTCCTCAAGTCATAATAAAGGTTGTTTTAGTTTTATCTTCTTTAACCATTTTTATTTGATTATATCCTAAGAAACCGTCCATAAATGAGAAGAGATGGTTTCCTACGGTATCATCTACTAGGACATCGATGTGAGGTAGAGGGAAGTTGTCTTTTGATGTAGCTTGATTTAAGTCTCGGAAGTCTACACATACTCGCACTTTCCCATTCTTTTTTAGAACGGGGACTATATTTGCTACCCATTCTTGGTAGTCTGACACCTCAATGAATCCCACTTCTAGTAACTTTTTGACTTCCTCTTTAATCTTTAGTAAGATGTCAGGCTTAAATCTTCTCAATTTTTGTTTTCTAGGTTTGACATCTTCCATCGTAGGAAGCTAGTGAACTACTATTGACTGGTCGAGTCCTGGCATGTTGCCATATGACCAGGTGAATACATCCGCATATTCAGTCAACAACTCGGTTATCTCACGCTTCTACTCTTCACTCAAATTGGCCTCAATCTTGAGGTTTTTAGGTTCCTCAGCGTTTCCTAGATTTACTGTCTCCATCGGCTCGTCGATTGAGATTCTACTTTGTTCATGCTTTTGCCAATTTTCTTGTATCATTACATGGTTAAGGACATCGCGTCCAACGGATGACCCAGCAGTGTTGGAAACGATATCGATGTTTTCATTACTTACCTACACGAAATGTCCTTGACGTTCGATAGTAGGGAATCTGTGGGTAAAGTGGAGCGAGAGCATGTATATATGAGCAAAAGAAATAAGCTGCAATTTATTGAATCTGAAAAAATAATCACAATAGAAATTTGTTTAATAATTGTTCCCTATCTTGAGCTAACCTAGTGCTATCAATAGGATAACAGAACCAATTGTTAAGAGCTGGATGCTGATCAGATGTGCAAGAGGCCGAGCCTTCATTGCTGATGTCGGTTTCGCTTATCATTGGCTCTTGAATGGTAGTTGCTTGCTTGAATGATTATTGGAGGGGTGGAAAATGCATTTGGGTATCACTTAGCTTCTCTTTCCTTCTGCCTCTAATACCTCTTGCTTGTGCCTCTTCTTGAGATGTAAGAACATACCCTAGCCCAAACGTCCCTTGCTATCCCTCCTTAAACTGATGGCCCTCCTTGCCAGTTACCACACTCACTTCATTGAATATTTGGAGCCTAAAGTCTTTAGAACCATCTTCCCCGATGTAAGGTATGACAGTCTGTTTATAGATGGCATAATCTTGCTCTTCCAGCACGGTGATGATCTATTCATTTGCTATGAACTTGACTTTCTAATGTAGACTTAAGGGTATGGCTCCAGTGGTATGTATCCACGGCCTTCCCAATAGTAGATTGAAAGACCTTGGAATGTCAAGAACTTAGAAGGAGATATGGAACATCTATGGACCAATCTCTACTGGCAAGTTGATTTCCCCCACTATTTCTCTCTTGAACCCATCGAAGGCCCTAACCATTGTCAAGCTTGGCTTGATGTTGCTTGGATCGACTCCCAACAGGTCAAGGGTGGCCAAAGGGCATACGTTGAGAGAAGATCCATTGTCAATGAGTACTCTGGAGACAATTGTGTCGTTGCATTTCACCACTATGAACAGTGGTTTCGTGTGTTGGTCTCCATCTTTTCCCGACTCTTTAGGAGAGAAAGATATCTGATCCATGGTGAAGATTGAATCTGCCACATGGCTCAATTTCTCTGTTGCAATGCCCTCTGGTACCTTGATATGTTTGAGTACTTTGAAGAGTGCTTCCTTATGAGGCTTAGACATTGTGAGGAGGCCCATAAGTGATATCTAGGTTGGAATCTTATTGAGTTGTTCCATGATCTTATACTCGCTTGCATTGACCATTTTCGTGAATGTAGAGAGCCCCTCTTCTTCCTCCTTCTCTACCTCAGTGTTGGGCTCTTCGGTTGAGATTTTGTATTTAGGGTCATAAATTCTCCCAAAGTGGGTGATTGCTCCTATGATGGGAGGTCTCTCCTGCTTGAGGGCCTGATAGTTGAATGGTGCCGCCTTATACCTCTCTGAGAGTATTGGGATGTTAAATACATATCTCTTCTTTGGAATCTGCACCTCAGTAGATTGTCCCTCATAGCACTTTATAACTATCGGTTTTTAGTCTGATTTAATCATATTTATGGATTTTTCTCTTTCCTTTAGCGAGTTGTCTTCTTTTTCAAACTCGGGCCCCCATCCACTAGGTGGCCCATACTCAATTGGGTGAAAGAGTAATTCACTAAATACTCAAATCTCCTATGTGATTCGCCTAGGGTACCGACTGTTGGGTCTCCAGCTAACCATCTCCTCTTGATATGTGATTTAGGGGTTTTATCTGAGACTTGGCGAGAGTGACTTTCTTGCTGCGCTGTTGTTTTTTTTTCTGTTTTGGGGATTCTTTTGATTTGGAGTCTGGCTCTTCGGATGTGATCATATTGATGGTAGGCTTATGGTTGGGCAACGAATTAGTGTTGACATTGGGTGTTGATGCGTTGACAAAGTCTAACTGCACTATTCCAGCATCAATCAGATCTTGAATCTTATTTCAAAGCCTCCAGCATCTATCCGTGGAATGCCCCACTTGGCCCATATGGTAATCACACTTGAGGCTTAGGTCAAAATTCCTTGGCTTGTACTAGTCACTTGGGATCTCAAAGTTAATCAAATTATCTGCTCGCAGCTGAGCAAAAACCTGGCTAAGAGGGATCAGTATCGAAGTGAATTGTCTTGTGGCCTTGGGAGCCTGGGTGTGATTCATTGGTGATTGTTGGATTGGGGCATTCGTGGTCTGAAATGTCACGCGAGACCCAACCTTATATACTCTGCTAGAGTTAACCGTGTTGATGGTAGATTCCTTAGCTTTGCTACCTCTTACAGGCCTCTACGATGATGTGATTTTGGGAGGGTCTACTATCTAGAGTCTCCCTGACGTGATGGCATTCTTGATTCGGCACCCTGCTGCCACTACTTCTGCGAAACTGGACGACGTCTAGCTTACCAGATGTGAGAAGTAAGTCTTCTCCAGAGTGTTGACGAAGATGATTGTCAACTCTTTTTCAGAGATTGGGGTTATCACCCTAGCAACCTGAGCTCTCTAGCGCTAGGCATACTCCTTGAAAGACTCAGCATGTTTCTTTTGGAGACTTCCTAGATCCATCACCAAAGGGGCGACTTCGATGTTGAATTTGTACTGGTCGTAGAATGCCCGAGCGAGTCTTTCTTAAGTGTTGACTTGGCTGAAGTCTAAGTGTGCATACCAGATAAGGGCAGGGTCTGTGAGGCTGTCTTAGAAGGTCTAGATCATGAGTTGGTCATACTGGGCATATTTGCTCATCTTCCATACATGTAGCCTTGTATGCATCTTGGGGCAACCAGTGCCATCATATTTTTTGAACTCTAAGGTCTTAAACTTCTCGGGTACACCTCTTCCTCATATACTAGTAGGCTAGTGATTCCTGCCTACTCAAAACCGTCAGGCCCTTCTAGTGTGTTCATCTTGTCAGCCAGTTGTTAGAATAGTTTTCTTTCCGTCTCCTTTTGTTTATCTTCCATTTCTCTCTTTATATCGTTCGTGGTTGGGCCGAAGTTAACTCTCGGTTCATACTTGAATGCTGGGTTAAGGTAGGAATTGATCTCCTCATACTCTAGAGGTTGGCCCTCTACTGCCTTCCCTTTACTGGCCCCTAAATGTTCTTCCTAAGTTGGTTGGGTGGTGCAAAGGAGGCCAATACTTTCAGTTAGGAGGTGGACTTAGGCAGTCAATTGTTGGACCATTTGTTCTAGGGATACGATCCTAGGGTCCAGGGCGGTATCAACGTTGGTGTTGTTGTGGTTGTCACTGTTGTGGCCACTGTTTGCCATTTTGGTCTTTAAGTGAGTATAGATTGGGCTCCTTAGAGGGTTCGGTTATTTAGGAGCTATCTTTAATACTTGGGCACGCATTTTCTTAGTTTAATGCATGTATGTAAATATGATGCATGTATCACACAGATGCTAAAAATAAAGGAGCCAACAATTAACTAATGATATAATACTGAAATTTTATTTTTATTAATATTGGAAACTTAGAGTTTGATACTTGAAAAAGTAAAAGTACAATGCTAATCTATTTCCTAGTTCTCTTCTTCTTTTACTGTGTAAACATCAGTTTTCCGCTGATGACAGCTTCCAGCTCTTTAACTCTAGCTTGGGTCTTCTCCAACTGAGCTTCCAAGGCCTTGTTTTTCTGATTAGACTTTTTGAATCTGCCTTTCCAGATATCCTTTTTGTAGTCTGCAGCTTCAAAGTATACCTTAATCCGAGCCCTAAGTAAGTTCTTAGTTTTGGACCTACCTTGTCTGGCTCGGGTTGGGTGACATCTGGGATTCGATATGCCCTTTCTCCTATTTGATATAGCTAGCGGATCACGAAATCCCCGGTGGCTCTATGTTTACCCACTTCCCCATCTAGGTCTCCAATGTCTATGTTGGGACTCTCAATCCGAGCTTCCCATAAGGTTTTGACCTCTGCCGGTTTAGCAAGCTTCTCGGTTACTAGTAAGCTTAGATCCTGGTATTCAAATGTGATCCCTTCCAGTGATGGCCTGTAAACTATATCTTAGATGGTATCGAACTGATGGACCATCGAGTTTGGATGATATCCTATGCACCTATTGACACCAATTAGAGGAAAAGCTTGGAGGTTTCTATAGGTTAATATGACTTTGTTACAGCAACTCCATCTAGCAGTCCAAAGGATGTCATTGGCACTGAAGCTCTGGAGTACTTTTACCCAACTATGGCTGGTGAGGTCGTAAGGTAACTTTATCCTCTCTATGCAGGAGTTCACAAGGTCTACTTGCTGGGTTAAAGATTTCTGAATCATGTTCAACTCGAAACATTTAAGATAGCTTACAAACTAGATCAAAATGAGGTTGATGTTTGAGCAAAGGATCCCGTGGCCTTTCTTCTTAACAAAATTCAGGTTCCGGATCTATTCAACCAGTAGAGCCGGGATATAAGATTTCCCTTCCAAGAATTAGGCCACCAGCTCGGTGACTCTGTAATGGATATAAAAGATTATGGAGGGAAGAGTATGGTGGCGAATGCTATCAGGATGAAAGCGTACATCCTTCTCTGTTTGTAGCTCTTGGGATCCCCGCATAATATATCTTTCTTGTTCCCATCATCATTCTGGGATATGAACCATGCTTCTAACTCGTCCATCCGTATACAGTACTCATTGCAGTTTGCCAGGCCTGGTTGATTGTTGTCTTGCGAATACCCAGAAGTCTACTGAAAATACCGGTCGGCCCGGCCTCAAGATCTAGTACATATACCTCGTTGGTTAATGATGGGGCTTGCAGAAGTTGGGTGTATTCTTCCAAAGTGGGAGTGATCTCATATGGTTCGATGAAGAAAGCCGCGAGCTCGATTTCCCATAGATGGAGGATAGCCCGAATCAGAGGTAAGGTTATTTCCATCTTCATCAATGAAAGGATGGTCCCTATCTTTTGCTGGATGAAGGCCTGTTCTTCATGGTCATACAGAGTAAACCAATGGTCTAGTACTAATTTTGGATCTAGAGGTTTACAAACCCAGATTTCCTTACGGAGGAGGCAGTCGATTGTGGGATTAGCCATCTATTACAATAGGAATTTTCCAATTACAATTTTTTTTTACAAAGCACAAATGATGCTATTACAGGTAAATGCATCTGAACTCTAGAAAAGGAATAGAAGGATTATATCATTAATCAACTATCGGCCCATGCCTTCATGTATGCAGATAGGTGGGTTTTAACAGGTCCCCAAGCTCTATGGCCTCCCGCATTCTTGAAGAAATGGATCTCAGGCCATATCAAAGCATTAGGTGGGGTTGCGTAATCAGTCCCAAACGGTGATCATATCACTTCGCCCAAAACCTACACAATGGCCCCCGTCTTAGGGTCCTAAGATGGCCTGGGTTTGACCGTGTCTAATCACACGATTACATGCATGTAGACTCAACGGTAGCAAAAATACATAAACCCTAAATTTCATTAAATCCCTGAAAGGTTAGCATCAGTAGTATAACAATCAAGAAACATTTATGGAAATGGTGATTTGAGAAGATTCAAGTGGTTAGCCTACTAGAGGATCCCCAGTGGAGTCGCTATCCTGTCGAGTCTAATTTTTTATTTTATTTTTTTATTTTCATTCCTAATCCGATCTATACTAGACCCTATGCTCATCTAATATAAATCCTTGACTTGAACTAGGGATTTTATTTTACTTGGAGTCGCTACCCAACTGAAGTTGGGAAAGATTATTGAATTAGAAATAATTGAGCAGATTAATCCTAATTTGGACAACTAGTCAACGAAAGCTCTTCTTTTCATTTTTGTAAAAAGAAGAAGAGAAAACCAGAGTTTCTGGACTTGGGGGCTAACCTATTGAAACCTTAAAGTTACCACCTTATTCTTTTGAATTCTGAATCATATCCTAATGTCTTTTCCTTTATTTTTGTTATTTTTATTTATATTTTTTTATTATTTTGGATACATGTAAAACAAATTGTAATAACTTGGAAAATGATTTTTTTATTCTTTTTAGAGTTGCTCCCATAAGGATGCCTACGTACCTGCTATTTAAGATCAAATAAGCCGTAAGTCGCTTTTTGTAAAAAGCTTTAGTGGGTTGATTAATTTTAATTATGAAAATACCTCGGGTTTACGTTTTTTACCATTTTCGATTTTTTGGAAAAATCTAAGCCTAAGCTTTATTTTTTTATTTGTTTGAAAAAAATTTGATTTAAGAAAAACCAATTTTAGATGTATTTTTAAAAATTTTCTAAGTGATAAAACGATTTATTATTAACTTATGTTATTATCCCAACCAATTATTTAATTTTAAAATTTTTATTTATTTTTTCTCATTATTTATTATTTATTTATTATATTAAACTAAACATATCTATTCTAAAAAAAAAAAAACTAATTAAAACCCTAACATTATTTTCTAATGAAATAAATATCTAAGTAAAATAAAAAAAATAAAAAAATACGAAAAAAATAAGATAAAATAAATAATAATAAAAAAATCAAAAAATCAACTTACCTAGGTACGGGTCGAGTCGAACTGGATCGGGTCGGCGGGTTAGGTCACGGTGGCTGGAAGTCCTCGTCGGCGGCATTCCGGTGTCACTTTTCGTCGAATAGGGGGTGTTTCCGAAGCTTCTAAGGATGAGGAACTTGATGATGGTGGTGTTTTCTGTCGAAAACCCCTCTAGGTGGTGGTTCGAAAAGGCAGTGGGGAGCGGTCACAGCTTGTGAACTCCAGAAACTCCAATCTCTCTTATTTCCTCTCCTTTCTCCTTTCTGATTGATGCTTTAGCTTCCTCCCCTCGTGTTCTATTTATAGGCGTTGGAAATCGAGTGGGATAAGCTTGGATTTTCTTCAATTAGCACGAATCAAATCGTCGGTTGAAACCCACCTCCGATTTGTCCTTGATTCATGTAAATCTTAGATTTTGTTGCGATTTGTTTTCATTTAGATGATGTTTATCTTATCTTGATTAAAGATTTGGTGGATTTGTACAAAAAATCGCATCAAAATGGTCGGATTCTAATTTTTTTTCCTTGCCGGCGATGATCTCGGACGAAGGAAGGAGATGATCACGCACCCGACTTGTGTGTTCGTGTCAGCCAATCAGCTGCCGACACATGTCTTGGGGAGAGAAAAAAAAATTGCAAAACGCGGATTTGCTTCCCCCGCATTTCAAACCCCTAACCGAGCCCCTTCCCCCGCGCGCCAAGCTATGGTCCGGACTAGCTGGGCTAGCTCACTTCTCAGTTTTTTTTTTTTTTATTTACGCAAATTGCATATATGGAATGCAATTTTTATTATTTTTATATTATTTTGAAATTATAAAAATTTGTAAAAATTACTTAACTTCTTTTATTATTATTTCTACCATTATTTTCCAAAATTGGGATATTTTTCCTATTTATTTTATTTTTTCTTTTATTTTTCCTAAAATTGAAAAAAAATGAAAAATTTGCAAAAATAAAAAAATTTGTAAATTGAACATTATTAATGATTAGGGGCAAAAATGGGGTGTTTACATTGTGGTTCCATAATTTTTTCCTATAAAAGTTAATTATCTACTTCTCTATACTATATAGATAAGTCACGAAAATGTGGGAATTTAATCTATATATAGGATCTCTTCGACTACTTGTATATTTTTATATTACTGTTTATATATATATATATATATATATATATATATATATATATATATATATATAAGTTGAAAGAATTATACTTACTTCCGTGCTAGACTCAACAACTTATTGACATCATGAAAATGGTGCTTGTGGCCTCATATTTCTTGCGATGAAAAATTAGTAGAACATGCTTCTGAAGGTGAATATATTAAGGTGTACTCCTCCTTTTTCAAATATCACTGCAACAAATTCAATCTTAGGAGACGTTTAATAAACGTTGCTAAACATGAAATAAACGTCGCAAAAGAGATTTAGTCACGTTTAATAACCGTTGCTAATAAACGTCATCGAAGGTCCATCACAAAAAATATCTGTGATGTTTATTTCATAAATGTCGCTAAAGATGGAAATGTAGCTAAATGTGTTATATTGGGCGACGTTTAAACGTTGCTAAAAATAGATAATACGTGACGTTTAAACGTAGTAAAAGACTAACATTAGCAACGTTTAGACGTTGCTAATAGTTATGATAGGCGGCGTTTAAATGTAGTAGTAGCACAATAAAAAAATTTATGGACACAAACAGCACAGTAAATGAGTAATATTGGCGACATTTAAACGTAGTAAAAGACTACCATTAGCAATGTTTAGACGTAACTGACAGTTATAATAGGCGACATTTAAACATAGTTAAACCACAATTTAAAAAATTAGTGGATAAAAAAAAGCGCTGTAGTTAAGTAATATTGGCGACATTTAACCATAGTAAAAGAGTTATATTGGCAACGTTTAGACTTAGCCATAAGGTAATTATGCGCGATGTTTAAACGTTGTGAAATAGTACATTTGCAACGTTTAAACGTCACTATAAAGCCAGATTAGCAACGTTTAAATGTAGTAATTGTAATAGGCATTGATTTCAACCTGCATTCACAATCTTCATATGAACTAACATACACTTGTTTAGTTATACACAATTATATATATCCTACACATTTCTTTTTCACATATTCAAATGAACTCCATAAACATGATGCTTTCACATCAAAAAAACTTGAGAGCAATATCCTTAACTAAACAAATCCAAATAAGATGAAAAAAAGTCAAACTTCAATAAGTCTAACTTTAAACATTATATGAACTCGTCTAACATCCTATTTCTCGCATTAGTCATCATCTTCACTACTTTCATCATCTTCGCTATCACATTTTTCTTCACTACTTGACATATCATCACTAGTAGATGTACTTGGTGAATGAACAAGGTCTTGTGCATTTTTTGTTCCTGTCACAAAATATACAACCTTTAAACAACACATGCATACAATTATATCCTTTTTTTTTTAATTAAAAGAGAGAGAGGGAGTGGGGGATAGAATACTATCACATATTTATGATTATTTACCTGAAGTACTTGGAAAATTCCCAACAAGTCGTGCAACTGCTTGAGAAAGCTCAAATAGTTGTAAGACATTTACAAAGTACTCACATATTCATCCTTAACATGCAAACAAAACATCAATATTCTACAATATTGGCCCAAAGGAATTATAACCATGCAGATTCTTGAATATTCTATAATATTGTCCCTTAACACCTATATGACAACACATATTGCACAATGACAACATTACTCCCTACTCAACATCCCTACAGAACATAGTGTACCTACACACTACCCTTGTATTACACAGCATACTCCTATATTGCACAAAATGAAAAACTATAACATAACATACTAAAGGAGTCCGCCACATCAATATAACTACTACATCATCAAAACCCACAACATTCCTACTCTATACATAGAAGTAATATGCACGCATTTACAACATAGCACATATACCTTTAACTCGAAAGTACAAGTTTAAACTAACCTCTTGAGCTTAGGCGATACGTAAATCCCTTTCTTTTTTAAGCATTGACAACAATTGTTGACGTTAGTCATTGAACTTTCTCTCCAGTTGTTCACGTTGATGTTTTTCCTCTTCAAGCTTTCCCAATGTCTCTTGTAGCACTGCTTCCATCTTTTCCATATAAATTCGTGAATGTGTAGCTTTCCCAATAATCGGTGGTCCGTATCCTCTACCAGGATGATAGTTAGTTCACATGTTTGCACCCATAAATTCATCAACTATCTCCTCTGCAATCTTACGATTGTCTGAGGATTGGGATTCTTGATACATCTTAACCATATCCTCTTAAAGTAACGATGACAACAATATACAATGCAAACATAATAGAAATGTAGATAGAAACATAAACCATAGTGATAGTGCTTATTTGTAAATTAACCCATCAACTTACATAATCCTGGCCAGCTTGTTAGGAAATCCAACCGCCACCACCATCAAACCTTGGATCACTGTATCAGGTGACCTTAAAGAACTCGATTGCATCCAGTGGTTGGTGATTCCTCTCAATCTAATCACACAATATACATAAAGTTAAGGACTTTATCAATTTAAGTCTTATATACCTAAATTAAATGAAATACTCACATATTCATTCCTCCTGCTCTCAAATGATCTAGATCCCGACTTGTGTAAATATTTTACTTTCCTACGTGCAGCCTTCCCACTCATTGCCCTAGTCTTTTATTTATCAAGACATCATCAAGTTAATGACATCATTTAGTCAAAACCTTAAAAAAACATGACTTAAGTTAGCTTAACTTTGCAGATGGATCTCCTAATTGCAGAATCTCCTTCTCTTCTACAATCTCTCTCCTCCATTCCTCTATTTTCTTTTTCCAGTCATCATCACTTGAACCCTTGGGTCGGATTGCATCACCAATCTTTATCTATGAACTTTTAGTTTTACTTCAATGATTTCTATAGATATTTCCCATCCATCGATCAGCAGCACGAAACTTTTTGGGATTTTTTTGTGATGTCATCAATATTTAGATGATTCTACAAAAAAAAAAAAAAATGAGATAAGGATGTAATATACATGTTAGAAACACCTTGCAATAGGTTATAATAACAAGGACAATGACAGTTTGACATATTCACTTTTTATTGAGAAAACAATTGATATTGAGACAATCTAAATTAGTTATTGCTTTCACCTGTACTCTTTCCCAAGCACGTTGTTTTTGTGATAAATCAAATTTTCTCCAGTCCTCAATACAGAGTGGTGGCAAGTCCCAACAAGCTTTCCCTATTTTCGATGCCATCTTGGCTGATTGGTCTGGTGTTAACGGACGACCACCAGATGTTGTGAATTTAATGACCATTTTACTCATTCGCCTTCTATTTTCTCTTTCTAATGCTTGTCCCCGATATGCACTCCTCTTGCCTATATATGACACTGAGCTCACCACTAGTGCAAATATTTGAAAAACAAGTCCATCATAATGGAGGTTAACTCTGAACTTTGATTCTAGTTTCATGTACACAATTACGTAGATTACTTGAGGATCGAATAGGGTTAAAGGGAATGCCACCGGCCTGTGTGGACACATCAATTGCATTATTAGTGGAAGCATCATTTTGTGTGGGTGCATTTGGTGTGGCATGTTCCTCAGATGAATTTGTGGGCTCCCTTTATTGATTTATGGAGGCATTTGTCACAGCATTATCACGCACCTCCCCATCACTATGGTGTGAATCTGACTCATCTCTAATTGCATGTCGAGTGTCTCAACTAACCTTTCCTCCCCTTCTTTGGGTCTTCCTCCATCGCCCCGCTATTAGAGTTCTGTAAAATATAGTAAAAGCATGTATGATAATGAATATGTGAATAAAATCAAAACAACATTACAAATTTCATGCAGAAGAAAAATAAATAACATTCATTCATACAATCATTGTCAATCATATCATATTCAACAAGTGTATCATCGAGTGCCTCGTCTATATCGTCATCATCATTACATTCGATATTAGCATCATGTTGTACTCCAAAAGATGCTTCAACTATCCTTTCTACTAATTCTCCTTGGATCGTATCAAGACACATATCGATTCTTAATAGCACATCAATATCACAATTGACAACTGAATGTCACTCATACCCTCTTCCCCTATCCCCGATGACTAGATCGTCCAAGCTCTCATCTGCTAATTGAGCCTCCACATCAGTGAACAAATTTACATTACCAATTAAATAGTCCATATTGTAAATATGGCGATGCTCAAAACATTGCACCACATGCCAATCAACACCTAACTTCATGTCCTCCAAGTAATATACCTGTTTAGCTTGTGATGCTAACACATATGGATCATTTACATACCAAGTATGAGTGACCTTAATACTTTTAATGCCATTCTCAACTCTAACGTTATGATGTCGACTATCTGTGTCCCACCACTTACATTTAAATAAGAACACTCTCTTGTTCCGTATGTAACTGAACTCATATATATCTATTACAACCCCATAAAATTCTATTAATGCTTGCACATCCCCATGATTCCCCTCTACAAGAACTCCACTGTTCTGAGTCTTCTTCCTATTATCGAACTCTGATGTGTGAAACCGAACACCATTATATATTAGCTTGCTATATCTTTTGTACCATGAATCGGTTCCTATGGACAATGCATATAATGCACTGATCACTGGGTCAGAACTACCATACCATGGTCTCATCAGCACCATCTACAAATTAAAAGTGAATGCTTATCTGAAAAAGTTAACTTCTTAATTAGACACAACATTATGTTATTATGTTTACCTTATTCATAAACCATTACAAAATTCCCTTTTATGGTGCTCATCTATGTTGTCACCATATTGTGCTCTTAAAATGACCTTATGTTCCCTACATCACAGTTTTCAACTATGTTTAATCATTAATTTATAGCAATATTGTAACATTTGAGATGCACCTATTAACACTTACTCTAAATAAGGTTGAATTTCGTGACAGTTGTTGATGATATATCATGTCATGACTTCAACCTCCTTGTTCAATAACACAACATATGTAGGAGGGGAAATGAGACCAACTCTGTTGGTAAAAGCATCAACACCACCTTCTTCTGAGGAATCAAAATTCCTATTGGACGATTAAATATTGTTTCAATGTCTTGTAAGTGAAATGAGCACCAAGTCAAGCACTCGTTAACAACAGATGCTTCTGCAATGGAGCCTTCTAGATAAGTTCCATTTCTAACAAATTGCTTTAACAAACCCTAGTACCTACACTCATAAATTTACATGGAGTGTCAGAAGGTAGAATAATACTAATACACAACTGGTGAATATGAAAACCAATATCATACCTCTCAATGGGATACATCCGTCGATAAGAAACTGGTCCAGCCAGTAATGCTTCTCGAGGCAAGTGGATAGCTAGATGCGCCATAATATCAAAAAAAGTAAGGGGAAAGATCAACTCTAACTTGCATAGTATGGTGACAATATCACTTTGCATCTTTTGTACCTCTTCAACATTTAGAATGCGTCTACAAAGCATTTGAAAAAAGGTTCCAAGCTCGGTTATAGCCATGGTGACTTTTTTAAGCAATATGCCATGAGTACCTACAGGTAACAGCCTTTCAAGTAGAACATGACAATCATGGCTCTTCAGACTAGAAAGCTTCAAGTTTGAATTATTGACACACCGACTAATATGTAATACATAACCATCGGGTAATCTAACCCCCCTTATAAACTGACAAAATGATCTCCCCTCGTTAGTGCTCAATGAATAACTAGCACATGGCATGGAATACTTACCATCGAGTCGCTTTAACAAATGTAATTCCTTTCTAAGGCCAAAGTCCTCTAAATCAAGTCGAGCCTTGTAGGTGTCTTTTGTTTTATCCTTAACCCCTAGAATTGTATTAAGAACATTCTCACAAATATTCTTCTCAATATGCATAACATCTAAATTATGCCTAAGCATCAACTTTGACCAATATGGCGGCATGCATTTTGAAAGAAGACTTCAAATATGCATCATATGTTCATAATCCATTAACTTAAAGATCCTTCAGTTCATCGATTAGAGGCTGCAAGTAGACATCAATCTCCTTCCCCGGTGCTTTAGGTCCTGGGATTAACAATGACATCATCAAGAACTCTTTCTACATACACATCTAAGGTAGCAAGTTATATGTAAGTAGAACCACAGGCCACATGCTGTATGATTGGCTCATAGATCTAAAGGGATTGAAGCCGTCACTGGCTAGCCCTAACCTGACATTGCGAGAGTCCTTGGAAAACTCAGGGAATCTAATGTCAAAATTGACCCAAGATAGCCTATCTGCAGGATGACCCATACAGTTGTCTTGTTTTTTATGTTCCTCTTTATGCCAACGCATTTTTTGAGAGACTTTAGCATTCATGAAAAGGCATTGCAACCTTAGTTTCATAGGAAAGTAACGCAAAACCTTTTGAGGAATACCCTTCCTAGATCCACCACACACCTTATACCTTAAGGTATCACATATGGGGCATTGTGTAAGGTGTTTGTTGCTACCCCAAAACAAGCAACAGTCATATTTGCATGCATGAATATAATGGCAACCTATGCCCAATCCCCATAAGTACTTGCTTGCATGATAGTATGACCTAGGAAGAGACTCTCCATTAGGGATCACATCATGAAGAAGTTGGAGAAGCATATCAAAAGACTTATTACTCCACTTGTTGTATACTTTTAAGTGAAGTAGCTTCACGATAAATGGGAATTTTGATAACTTACACCCTGAATAAAGCTCTTGTTATGAGTCAACTCTTAGCCCATCAACAAAATTGGGTGGGAAATCAAATCCATTCGTAGACGTTGGACCTTTAGCTTGATTGTCAATAAATGCCTCTAAATCTTTAGCATCGCATCAAGTCCGTCAATGTCGTCGTCATTTTCCTCATTGAACCCCTCGCTTCTATATGTTTTGAAATCATATTCTTCATGACGTATCCTACCTCGAGTTCTCCTTGGCAATTCAACGGCCGGCTCCTCACCATGGTATATCCAACAACGGTAAGTTACATCTATCGCATCAACAAGCAAGTGTGCTCTTATTACATTCATAGTGTGCGATGACACATTTAAGCATTTCCTACATGGACAACTTAACCTCTTGTCCATTCCATACTTCAAGTGCAAGTATGCAATAAAAAAACTCTACACCTTGTAGGTACTCTTCACTTTCAATATTACAATTCATCCAACTCTGATCCATAACTGTAAAAGAATCCCATAGAAAATCAAAATGAAAAATTGATTTACAATAAGATTTTTGGGGAAAAAAGTGCAATCAATAATGTTTGACACACATATAATGAAAAAAAAAGTTCTTTAATGGTAAACATATAATGAACTTTATTTTAAAGTAAATTAGACTTGGAATGATAAACATATAAGCATTTAAATTGTGAACTTGTAAGTTTACTTAGTCTGGTAATATCAAGGCCCTAAAAGGGTTAAACTAATGCTTTCTAAAAGGACTCGAGTGGATGAAGCAAATTAGGGACTCACCGAAAATGTAATTTTGTTGCTAGAAGTTAACTACCACAACACAAATGGGCACTACAGCTGTTGGAGCTAGATTGAAATCCCACCTAAATTATTTGCCATGAAAGTGCCAGAATTGGTGAAAATGCTATAGAACACAGAAGGTGAGCTCCCTCAAAATGCAAATAAAACTCCCATATGTACCACCAAAAAAAAAATCCACATTAAGTCAAAGATAAACTCAACACTGTAGATATATGTTGAATGCTATAGACACAACATTGAGAATGATATCTAATAAATTGGACAAAAAAATCTCATCTTTCACTTATTATTCTTCTTCAATTCAAAGAACTATCAAGCCTACAACACGAGCTTTATCAAACAAGATCAACCCTAGACATAAAAAAAAATCATACATTAAACTTCAAATAGAGCAGGATGCAACAGCATAGGTTTTTGCAATTCTCTTAGTTCAAATAATCTACTAACAGTGCATCAGAGGTAAAAGAAAAAAGAAAAAGAAAACAAAGAGTGAGATTGACCATTCACTGCTTAAACAAGGAATAACATATCATTTGATTTCTTACCTCTGGAACAAGCTATAGCATAAAACATAATAATATCTTGAGCATTTTGAAACTAAAATGATCAGCTAAAAGAGGTTTATTTGTCTAGATAAAACTAGAAAAAACAAAATTTCACAAACTTTATGGTGTGAGAAATGGCCTCACACTATGGTTTTTACAGTTCTACTTCTTTTCTTCCATAGCCTCATAACAATAAATTAGAGAATGTTAATAATCCCGCAGTATTTCAAAGCTAAAGAAGAATAGGGGTTGATAAAAGAAGCACTTCCAATAAGTTGATTTTCATTACTAATATAACCAATGATGCATGCTTCATTTTTTAAACCATAAAATGTAGAACAGATAAAATAACATTCTTCTTTTATTAATAGTTGTTGTCAAAAAGCAGGTTTTGCATAGAAGAAAAGGAGGGTGAGAAAGCAATTGGAGCTCAACAAACGAGTTCTAATGAAAGTTAGTCATAAATGCACGTAAAAACAAATCTAACAAAGCTTTTTGCAAAAATTCTCTGATATTTTTTTTCCTTTCATTTTGACCAAAAATCCTCTGTTATTTTGTGATTTCAAAATCTGCTACTAAAGATAATGAAGGGCTTAGCATTTGGCATACAAATAGGACAGAGATGGAACAAAAAAACATTGATTCTAGAATGGCATTCTCACTTGTAAGAAACTGATAACAAACTTTGTGTTTAGAGAAAAGAAAAATAGAAAAAGCAAAAATGTAAAAAATTTTGGTGGTTTCATTGGGAACTTTTTTGATAAAAGTTTGGAAATTTTGAAAATAGAACAAGTTGATGAAGAAAAGATAATCATGCCTGAAATAGTTTTCAAATTGGAAAAGATATATGAAACAAGTTCCCACTTTGGTAGCTCTTCCTTTTCCCTCCCTGGCTTTGATATAGTGAAATAAGAGCCCCCACAGATCTAGGATTCACTTCTTGCACAGTTATAGTTATAGATTCTCGATCATCAGCGTAAAGTGCAGACCTTGATCCCTGTGAAAGCCCAATAATCATTAGCATAAAGTGAATATAATTAATGCTTCAAGAATGTCTTCAAGCCCATTATTTATTTACCTAATGAGGAATGTCTATTTTCAAAAAATGTGGCCTCACTTATGCCATACCTAAAGCATTCTAAACAGATAATCTCCACAAGTGACACCTGGTTCAAGCTCCTAATCATAACTAGGTGGTCTATCACAGAGGATTTCTATAAATGTTACAAAGAAATTGTAGACACCCTCTCTCAATTGTTGAATGTAGTTGTATCACATATACAAGATTCATGAATGCGTAAGAACAGTTTCATGAAAGTAGATGTATTATAAAACTGGAAACCAGAAATATAGGCTTATGCATGTCGGTCTGTGCTCCCTTTATTCTTGTAAACAGTAAGGCCTTGATTCACCTACAATAAGACTAGACCAAACCATCAACCTTAGCATTATTAACATTAGGCAATCAATATATTTTCAAGAAAGGACTTTTTTCCAATGGAAATTAGACATCGGTACCTAGCAAGACATATAATTATGACTCTTTAATCCCAATCTCACCAAAAAATTCTTCATTTACTTCATTTCAAAGACTTGAAGAAACTCAATGTTTATTTTAACTT